>WNWU01013599.1:1982078-2035165 GCA_012654045.1 Ptyas mucosa
GGGGTGGTGGGGGAGGGTTAGGGTGGGTTTTGTAGGGAACTATATTTCTATAAATGTGATTTTTATAATGTTTCGGAAGGGGGGGAAGGGGGAAAAATTTGTATGTGTAAAACTTTTTTAATAAAAAAAAAAAGAATGAAGGCCTCGTGCAATGTGGAGCTGCCTTGGACAAGCTGCAGGGGCCTGTCAACAGAAATTGCCTGAAGATAAGCAGCAGCATATGACAGATCCTGAAAATCACACACATGATCTAACTCTTTTTTTTAAAGTAATAAATAGGTAAATAATTGTTTCTCTTGTTAGAGGAAGAGCGACATGCCAGCAACCATTCAATGTCTGATGTTGTTGATAGTTTGGTATGAGTTATATTGGTAATTTGGACTAAGATTGCAGTGCTTTGTTGTCATGGATATCAGAGAATGGCTGGTAGTCCACGATTTTCAGTACCAGCAATTCAGTTAAGCGAAGCACTTGCAAATCTAATCATGACTGAGCTTATCTTCAGCTTTCCTTTGCTTTATGATTTTTGTGAATATTGTAAATGCAAGGTCTGGTCATGACTGTTGTAATTGTGAACAGTTGGTGTGCAAGGCCGTTGCTAAATGAGGATTACCAGCACTCCATTCTGTGTTCTTTAGAACGTTACATTGAATATTCATGCAGGGAATTTATTGAAGGGATAAAGATGTTACCTATAAGTGTTCTATTTAAGCAACTCCAGGAAGCCAGTCCTGTTGGCAATCCTGTCAGTAAACCTGGCAAGGAGTCTGAGAAGCTATGTCACTGCTCAGGAATGAAATAGCAAGCAAATTGCTGGCTCACAGTTGATGTTTAAAACTCCAAGGCAGCAACAGTGGGAGGAGGGAGTGTGCCATCCTGTGTGTGTGTGTGTGTGTGTGTGTGTGTGCATGTGATATAAATATCAATTTCTCACAGTCTTTGTACTAAAATAATAATAAATACCAAAAATATTCATGACAAAGTAGCAACAATGGTGCATTGGAATATCTGCAAGAAATGTGATTTTCTTACAAGCAAGAACTGAAGGGACTACAAAATAGTCAAAGTAACAGAAAATGAAGAAGCTAACGTGCTCTAGGACTTTAGAATTCAGACAAACAAGCACCTATTACATAACATCCAAGACTTAACAACTATCAATAAGAAAGACAAAAAAGACTGAAAATGGACATGGCAGTACCTGGAGACAGCAGAATAGTATAGAAAACAACAGAAATAGCACCTAGATTTTTATACCGCTCCATACCACTTTCCAGCCTTCTCTGAGCAGTTTACAGAGTCACATATTGTCCCCAACAATCTGGGTCCTCATTTTACCAACCTCAGAAGGATGGAAGGCTGAGTCAACCTCAATCAACTGCTAAAGGCAGCTTTACTTGGAACAGTTACATCCTGTGACAATATCTATAACACCATCAAATAACAACTTCTGCCTATTCCAGGACTTGATAGGTGGATAAAAATGCCAGATCCAGTCTAAATATCTGATTGACTGTGCAACCAACCGTAATGACTTGAAATAATAAGCAAGCCTTATAATAATGTAAAACCTGACTAGGTGGCTCAGTGGCTAAGACACTGAGCTTGTTGATCAGAAAGGTCGGCAGTTCGGCGGTTCGAATCCCTAGTACAGGTCTCCCGCGTGAGCAGGGGGTTGGACTAAATGACCTCCGAAATCCCTTCCAACTCTGTTACTGATAAGATAATTAAGAATTCCAGAAGGACTGACTCTTCTTTTCAAAATTAATCTACCCACATTACACCAAATAATAATTCAATAAATCTACACACACACACACAAACATACACAAGCATTTGTTCAAGCCAACAGAAGTGATTAAATCACTTTTAAAAATGGAGTATTCAGCTAATAATTGATCAGATTAGAATTTGGTTAAAAATACCAGTAAATTCTTGGTACCCTCTGAGCTTGGTTGTTTGCCTGTAGACATTTTGTTACCCAAATAATCATCGGCACAAGTGAGTATGGGATTTGCTGCAGGGGTGAAATGCTCCCGGTTCGGACCGGATCAGCCGATCCGGTAGCGATGGAGGCGGTGGTTCGGAGAACCGGTAGCAAAAATCCCTGCCCCCCACCCCCAATACCCAGCTGAGCCACACAATCATCAGAGGCTTTTTTTTTTACTTTTAAAAGCATTTTTTCTGCAACGGCGGTGGTAGAAAAAATGCTTTTAAAAGTAAAAAAAAAAGCCTCTGATGATCGCGTGGCTTAGCTGGGATCCTCAAAGGCTTTTAAAAGCATTTTTTCTACAACCTCTTCAGAGATTGTAGAAAAAATGCTTTTAAAAGCCTCTGATGATACAAGCTGAGTTGCCTGATCGTTAGAAGTATTTAAAAGAAAAAAAGCCTCTGCCGATCACGCAACTCAGCTGGGATTATCAGAGCCTTTTGAAAGCATTTTTTTTTCGCCAAAGAAGTTGTAGAAAAAATGGTTTTAAAAGTTAAAAGAAAATTGGCCACGGCCACCCAGTCACATTGCCCCTCCACCAAGCCACGCCCACAGAACTGGTAGTAACAAATTATATACAGTAGCTTGGCCTGCCAGTTTTAGTAGGATGAGCCCTCTCAGGGATCAACATGAGGCTAAAGAGAAGTTCTTCAAGCTTGTCTCTGATAGGATTCCAGTAGAAATAAATTCCTGAAGTTGCTATTTGTAGGGATGGGGTTATTTGAAGGTAGAGCTGGGGGTTAAAAGGAGCTCTGATTTGTTGCTGAGGTTTTCCTTAAAAAGTAAACAACCATGTTAGATTTTTGTTGGAGGAAACCAAACTGAGAAAGTGTTAAGACCACCTCCTCTGGATCTACTATCTATATAACAAGGTATGTTAACTGCATTCCTGCAATTGCCACATCTAAAGTGGCCTACGTTGAAATAGCTTTTCAAAATGAAGTAGTTGCTAAAAACTGTGGGAAAAAGAAAAGTTTATCACCTCCTCTCCCACTACTAGAGCTACAGAGGCTCAATGATTAAAAAGAAAAGAAAAAAGTTTTGCTATGCTTTCATATAAATTGGAACTGCAACACTGCACTATTGTCAAGTCTCCAAAGTAGGGAATATTGTGAGAGGCCTAAACTGATTCAGAGTTGGTGCAAACTTTTTGTGTGGAAGTGTCCTCTCCCTGACATCCAAAATGAAGTCAAAGTATCAAAGTTGCCTTGAATCCTTTGAGGAAGGAAAACTACCATATTTTTCGGAGTATAAGACGCACCAGAGTATAAGACGCAGCTTAGTTTTTGGGGATGAAAATAGGGGGGGGGGGGATCTGCCTACCAGATATTCATCTGGCTAGCGTCCTTAGTCTGGTCAGCTTCAAACATTAGTTTGCTGTTTTTTTATCCCCTGCTTGGGGATAAAAAACAGCTTCTAAGGCACAGTTGAGAGGAAGCAGCAATGAGAAAAGCAGGCAAAGCACAGGGAGATCGTTTCACTCAGCTAGTGCCTAGTTAGGGCTGAAAATAAGTTTCTAAAGAACAGCTGAGAGTCGAAGGAAAGCAGGGAGATCGCTTCATTCGCTAGTGCCTCGTTAAAGCACAGTGGAGACTCTAAGGAGCAGGCAAAGCTGGGAAGATCGTGTCACTCACTAACGCCTCGTTAGGGCTAAAAAAAGCTTTAAAAAAGCTACATTCGGAGTATAAAACACACCCAAATTTTCAGCCTCTTTTAAGGGAAAAAAGGTGCATCTTATACTCCAAAAATACAGTATATATATAGACTTAAACCTTCTAGAACTGGATAAATTAAAATAAATAGACATAAAGAAAAAAACTGACCATTCTTTGTTGCTCCTCCTGATGCTTTTTCAGCTGTTCCACCATCTCCTGGAACTCTTCTTCTTTTTCTTTTTCTTCCTGTAAGGTGGCATCATTCTGCTCTGCATAGGCCATTGCCACCACAGCCAGGATTAAATTGATGAGATAGAAAGAGCCCAAGAATATGATCACAACAAAAAAAATCATGTATGTTTTCCCAGCTGCTCGCAAGGTCTAGAGAAAAAAAAGAATTTCACCCTCCTTGGTACTTGGAAATCCAGAATTCCATTCTCATATATACCCTTTCTAGATAGTCATTAGTCTAAGCAATGTACTTTGAAGATATTCAAAGCCTTCATGCTATACTTCACAAATTGCTTGGCATTTAAATACAATTCTCAGATTTAAGATCAAACTAAATAAAATTATGGTTGGTGGTCATTATGGAAAAGAAGCAGAGTACAACAGACTTTGAATTGACCCAACTGGATCCTTACATTCTTATCTCTCAGTGGAGCTCCTACCTCTTCATCTTTTTGTAAAACAATCAAAGGAGAGGAATCTGGACTGATGCTGGGTCCCTGCACCCTGTTTTCCTTACCTGGTTCCCATTATTTCTTGTATTAAGGAAAATTAAGAGAGATCCGCATACAACTCCATATGGGAGAAATTTTAACTGGAAAAATAGCACAAGAGGAAGAAGTCTTTCTACCCTTCCACCTGCATGGATCCCATGCATGTTTTGAAAAGTTTAAAACTCAGAATAACTGGATCAATGTCTTCAGTTTCTTCTCTACTTGGGGTTGATTCTATCTGGTGAAATAAAGGCAATCCCAGCACATGATTAAAAACTTTCACAAACACTGGCAAAAATGCAGGGGAACAAATAAAATGGGGAAAAATTAAAGGTAGTCCCTGTAACAGTAACAATATATAAACTTACCAATTGGAAGAGATTCTCCCAATAGTCCTGAGTCATGAGGCGAAAGAGTGAAAGGAAAGCCCAGCTGAAGGTGTCATAGCTTGTATAGCCGTAATTTGGGTTTCGGCCAGCTTTCATGCAGAGAAATCCTTCTGGGCATTGTCTAGAATGGATTATGCAAAAATTCCAGTATAACATCATATTCTAAGAGAAGTATTTTCTTCCTCAATCTAAGGCATAATCTAGATAGTTACCATAACCACTCTTGGTTATAGATTAGGTGCATTATTATATATTTCTGCCTTCTAATATTGTACAATGACCTGACAATTATTATATTGAATGTAGATTTTTCCTAGCAATTAATTCCAAAACCCAATTGTTTGAAATTATTTTACAATAAATTGTTGTCGGTTTTATGAATTCTTGGGAAACCAGGAATTCCCTATATATATAGGAACAGAAATTAGAAAGTTGCTAGGAGCCATTATCATTAGTACTAGTTTTTATTCTACCTTTTTATATATAACTCAGGACAGTGAACATTCCTAGTGCTCCTGCCTTCTCTTTTTCTCACAGCAACAATCTTATAAGGAAAGTTGGGCTTAGAGAGAATGACTGGCCCAAAGTTACTCATCAGGTTTTCATGCCTAAGTGAGGCTTAGAGCTCACATTTTACTGATTTCTAGACCAGCACCTTTTCACTGAACTAAACTGGATCCCATATTCTTTTCTCAGACATGAAGCCCCCTCCTCACTCCAAAAAAGATTCAACCATTGAGAGAGACCTCACTTACCCAGCATCAGAGCTGTTCCCACAGAGCAAAGCATCAAGTGCACCATCGAGGAAATAGAAATTGTCTTCAGGAGGAAACAAAAAATAAAAATAAAATAACATGAGAATTGACTTTGACTTTCAACTTTATTTTAAAATGGCCAGAAGAATACCAAAGAAATTATGAATTAGGAGGAGAGCCAGACTCGTAAGCAGGAAGTAAAACAGCAATGCAGATGTTATGAGTAGGAATTAATCAAGTTGAACTATAGACATGACATTGAAAAATGAGAGTATATATTTATTTTGACCTTGAGGTTAAACATACAGGTATAGTACTGTACTATCACAAATGAATCCCCTCCCTATAGCTGCTTTTAACTAAAAGCAAAAATAAACTTTCATTCAAAACTCTAACCAAGCATCTCTTGGGTCTCATACAGCTGCATCTAGAGTAAGGTACTTAATGGGAATCTCTGATATAGTATCCATCATATTTCCTTCCTCCCATAATCTTGAAAGTCACTATTTTGAGTAAATTATTATTATTATTTTTCATTTTATCTGTTTCATAGGAGTCTTTTAAAATGGAGAGTTATTTGGCCATAGCAATCTAACTGCCTTGCAGAAAGATCAAAAATTGGGTGCAAAAGAATTGAATAAAATCAAAAATGAAAATGAAAATCTAAAGTAATTTAGTGACTTCTTTCTTCAAAAACAAAGAAAAAGTTCATATATTAGAAAATTGGGAATATATATGAATATTTGTGAATACATAGAAAAGGAGAAGGAAAAACAGAAATTAGTTTTAAGAGAATACTTTCACTTGATTTTTGTGGAGTTAGGGATTGGTGAAAAGAAATCATGAAAATTCTGATCCTGATGTTTCACACAGGGGGCAAAGTTAGATTGCCAACTTAGATGCTAACACTGAAAAGATGGGGTGGTAGTGAAATATTAAAGAACAGAACTGTACATCTGTCCTCCCATTCCAAAACTGGTATTAAAGGCAGATCATATCATTGATAACATAGGGATGTTTTATTGTCTATATTTGCAAACAAATTAAAGTTGTATTTAATAATTAGGGATAGTCCAGGATTTTGTTAAATCCATGTTCTTTAGAAAATGTACTTAATTAGAGATTAAATGCATATTGGGATTTTTTGAGATGGCTGAACAAATTCACAAATCTTTTATCAAGATCATCAAGAAGTGACTTATAAAAATCCATAAATTGTACTACAGACCTCTACAATTACATTATATTAATTACAACTGTTTAAAATTGTCTCAGGATGTATTAATTGAAATTTATCATACTATATGATCATCCTAATGGCAATGTCCATATAGTCATTTTGGTCAAATGTTATACTGAAGAACATCAGAAAGGGTTATGATTAGGCGCACCAATATATTTTATTTATAAATAAATAAATAACTTTTAACAACTTAATAACTCTTAATAACTTGTGTTTAAATATTGTCCTTGTTTCACAAATATTGCAAATTTGTTCAGCATGGGAAATAATTTAATTTTGGTTGTCAGCTGTCAGAGCAGTTAAATAAATCTTAAAATATATACTCATATATATGTGTGTGCATTTTCTCTCTCTCTCTCTCTCTCTCTCACACACACACACACACACACACACACACACACTGTTTGCTTTTATTTTTTCTCCCAAATTCAAATTCAAATCTTTATTGTCAGTGCACAACAACATATGTACAATGAGATTGGTTGAGCTCCCGCAGTGCACCCCCCTCAACACAATACAACTCACAGTGAAGTCAGACAATCCCTAACCCAATAAATCCTATTAACAAAACACCCAGTCCTATTGCACTAGTGTGAACATGTTACACACTGCACTGGCCCTGCAAGTCCATCGTACTATGTAGTTATGATGTTATTTCTTTCTATTTCCTCACTGATTTGGTTTTTCATTTTTATTTTTGATAACTGAATTTATTTCAATTTTTTTATTCATTAAAATTGTACAGTTCTTGAATGATAGTAGTCTTACCTTCATTGTGAATGTACTCATCCCAGTCAAAGGTATCATTCCCAGTGAAAGTAAAATTGTCATTCAGAGTGCTGTTGTCAAATGGATCCCTCCATAAGACATCCTGCAGGGAGTCATTGGTGAAGGATGGGGCTAAGGCATCCTGCAGGGTGTCATTGGAAAAGGGTGGCCATCGAACACACTTGTGTCGCAAGTTCCCCATGAACAGTTGCAGGCCAATGAGGGCAAAGACCGCCAAACAGAACACAGTGAGAATCATCACATCAGCGAGCTTCTTCACAGACTGGATCAAAGCTCCCACAATTGTTTTTAGACCTTTTGGGGGGAAAGAGTCAGAGAAGAGAGAGAAGAGAAATTACCATTTGTTTAGGCAATAAAATAGATCTTCCAATTTCATTTTTTAAAAGAAATCTTTTATGAATTATATTTGTTAGCAGGAATATTTCAAGAAAAAATATTTTGAAAAGATTTGAAAGGCTAGTTACATAAACTATGTCAAGTCATTTTTGCTGTGCTCTAAATTCATTTAATTCTCATAATTCCAGATGATGACTATATAGAATTTGCCTTCAGTACCATAATTATGTATTTTTTTAAAGAAAGGCAACCAAAAATTCTTCTTTTTACTATAATATTAATTACAGATTTCCTGGTCCAGTAAAGAGGTACACCTACCTCAGTTTTCTACTAACCTAGTTGATTTGTATAAAAAAGCAAAATCCCTAAAACCATCTTTAGCTTTGCCATCCCCATGATGTACCTGGAATGACGGTGATAGTTTTTAGCGCTCGGAGAACACGGAATGTCCGTAGAGCAGAGACATTGCCCAAGTCTACGAACTCTGTGACATAACTAGAACAAAAAGGGCAGAAAGCTGTTAACATAAAGACAATTTAGAGAAGAAATTTCAGAATGTATAAAATTTTAAAAAGTCAGGACAATACTCTTTATTAATCATTTATTTTGAAGAAATCATATAGACCTTATTAAGTACAAGTACTGCATTCAACAAATGTAAAACAATTCAAGGATTCATTCTTGCTTACTACAATTATAGGCTAAGTGTAACTAAACATGTGGATATGTCTTTAAACATTTATTTACTTACAAGTGCATATTTTGGTAGTTTAACATTATATAATTATGTTAATTAGGAAAAATCCAACGTATCTGGATTTTTATTGCATGAAAGTTTTTGAAATATTTTATATATTTTTGCAGTTATATATATTGGATTGACATATTTTATTCAAATTTAAATCACATTGAGCTTTATATGTAAGGTGTCCATTTTATAATTGCCTGTGGAAAATATGGGCTTAATTTTATACATTCTTGGGGCATTTATTTTAAGTTTGGTCACTGGTTGGAATAAAGAATTTCAGAATTCACCTATTCTTTAGGTTCAACTTGAAAACTACTATTTGTTCAATTTCACACTACTATTTGGCTCTGCTGAAATCCTGTTGGGATCCTTGTATGTTTGGGGCCAATACCTGAAAATTGGATAGCTATCTATCTAACAGTCAGGGTTAGCATTCCATCTATCCATCCTTGTGTGAGCAGAAAACTATGACATGCTGGTCCCAATCACTTAATGCTAGCTAGCTAGGTAGGTTTGGAAATACAGAGAGAAAATATCAGGTTTATGATAATGAAACATATACAAGAAAACAACTCAGAGAGCACCAAAGATGCCTCATTTCAACCCTGACTACAAATATTCTTTTTTATTGATATGTATAATTTGTATGTATAATTTTTTTATTGTATGTATGTATAATTTTTGCTTTTTATATGCTAGAAAGAAATGATAATTCAATTTTAAAATAAATTTGTTTTTTACATCAATAGCACCGTCATCTTGACAATCATAGACAGTAAATTAAAGGGAAGCTGAAAGAAGTGCTGGATAGCATGACAACAGAAAGGAGACAATGCCACCTGCTGCCATCTTCTGTTATATCTATTTAGTTCCTTCCATCCATACCAAGCTAAATAAATTGCTATAAAGCTCGCTCTGCCAGGCCAATTTAATTACAGACATCACCTAAACAGTGGCTATGATTTAAATTATATGAAAATATATTCTGAGCTAGTTTAGCTACAGACCAGCCATGTTACCCAGGGACCAGCCTTCATCATTATTTATCAGATTGCAATGTATAAGTATAATGGGAGGGGTCAACTTACTAAGTTTTCTTGATTGGTTTTGTTAATTTAGTGTATATTTATTATTCACTGAGTTCTCCTTCAGCTTAATAAGCTCTCAAAAATTCCATTTTTAATTAAAAACTCTAAGGGAACAAACATGGCATGAGCTAAATAAAGCTATCCTAGCCAGTCATCTACAGAGCAACATCCTTTAATTCTGCTTGGACTCAGAAAACAGAATATACTTCCTTGAAAAAATACAATTTGGGGATGAGCTTAAAGAGTTGTGGTTTCATGGATTGCTATATCTATACAATATCACAGGGAATTATTTTTTCCATGCTGACACCCATTCAATTTCCCATAATTGCTGATTTTCATAAAACACTTGCAGAATGCAACATACGCCATGACGATGACACTGAAATCCAGCCAATTCCAAGGATCTCGCAGGAATGTAAAGCTGTCAATACAGAATCCCCGAGCAAGTACCTTGATCGTAGCCTCAAAAGTATAAATGCCAGTAAAGGTGTATCTGTGAACAAGCAAGGATTGATTTTTTTTTAAGTGACATAACAAAACTCCAGCTTTTACAGTCTATTTTAGTAAAAGCAGCAAAAATAATATAAAATTACAAATAATTTACAGAAGAAAGTTGATTGATATTTATTTCCTAGATGTAATTCCACTTCACAGTTAAAATTTCACTTTCAAAAGCCTTCTAATTTGCAGCTATTTAACCATCAAACCTAAAGAATTTTTATTAAAAAATGGACAAAGTAGGACTTCATGACTTTCCACTATATCTTTTCTGCAAGCTATAGAGTCAGGTGAAATTTAGGAGTGATTTTTTCAAACTTATTAAAATTGAAACAATCAGCAAAATAGGCTTTCTTCATACACTTACTTTGATTAACTATCCACCCTGAAAAAGGCCTAAAAAGGGCCAAAATGTTTATCCTACCTCCCCTGCTGATGTCATCATATCTTTCCCAAAGTGCATCAGAAACTGGTTGTACAAAACCTGAGTAGCTGATGCTACAGTATGTATGTACACTCTCCTTTGCAACACTGGGTAGCTTAATTATATTGATGATATATTTTAAAATATTAATAAGGTGATTAATTAATAGATATAATATAGAAAACTGGAGAGCAACTTGAAACATTGAAAAAGTAGTGGATCTGATGCTGAAATCTGCATTCAATTTGATAGCACATATGTGTTTCACCAAGAAAGTTTTGTTTATCATTAAAAATGCACTGTAAGCCTTTGCAAAAGATTGTATTTATTTATTTATTTTATTTTATTAAATTTGTATACCGCCCTTCTCCTGCTGGACTCAGGGCGGTGCACAGCCAAAAATAAAAAACATTCCAATACAAAATTTAAAAATTTTAAAAGAATTATACAACTTTGGCCCAAAATTTAAAACATCCCAACTAAAACCCATAGACAATTAAAAATCTAACATCTCAAAAAAAAAAAAGGGGGGGGGGTTACGCCAGCCCTGCTTGATGGAAAAGAAAAGTTTTTAGGGCATGGCGAAAAGCCTGGAGATCTGGTATCATGCGTATCTCCAGGGGCAAATCATTCCAGAGGGCAGGTGCTGCCACAGAGAAGGCCCTCCCCCTGGGGGTTGCCAGCCAACATTTCCTGGCTGACGGCACCCTGAGGAGTCCCTCTCTGTGGGAGCGTACCGGCTGGTGGGAGGCTATTGGCAGCAGAAGGTGGTCCCGCAAATACCGAGGTCCTATGCCATGGAGCGCTTTAAAGATGGTAACCAACACCTTGAAACGCACCTGGAAGACCACCGGAAGCCAATGCAGCTCATGCAGGAGAGGTGTCACATGGGAGCGCCCCCTCGCTCCCATAATCCCCCGCGCGGCTGCATTCTGCACCAGTTGGAGCCTCCGGGTGCTCCTCAAGGGGAGCTCCATGTAGGGAGCATTGCAGTAGTCCAGGCGGGAAATGACGAGTGCCTGAGTGACTGTGCGTAAGGAGTCCCGATCCAGAAAGGGACGCAACTGGCGAATCAGGTGAACCTGATGAAAAGCCCCCTGGCCACGGTATCTGCCTCCTTTCCAAGAAAGTGGTCCTCTTTCCAATTCTCTGTCCAAATTTATCTTTCATAAAAATACAAAGATATTCTAGATTTGAAAACCAAATCTGTTTTATCATCTTTACCCTCATGCAAACTGTTCACATACTGGATATCTGAAATGTGAGCAAATGTTGGTAAAAGTTAAAGTGATGAGAATTCAGATCACATGGGTCTCACTTTCTCTTGTGAATTCTTACCCTTCTGAATTAGTTTTCTTCATCATCAATTCTAAGCAGTAAGGACCAGGCATAAAATCATTAAAGAAAAAGGAGAATACTTACTCCACATCTTTGGCCCATGCTGGAGGGTTACTCAGAGTCATGAAGACACAGTTGGCTAAGATGGTTATCATGATAAACATACTGAACAATTTGAATGCAAAGTCAAGGAAATGTCTCAGACCTCTAATGAAGATATCCCTTCCCCACAAAATACTTATTTCTTAAGAACTACATTCTTTGTGGACAGTAGTAGCACTTTCAGCCAGAGTCCAAAAAGTCACAGTTCAATGAATTAAACTAAAGCTATAAACAGAGCTTTGGCCTTGTGCTTGTTTTTAAAAAATGTATCTTTCTGATAGCAAAACAGCTTTTCAAATTAAAGAAAAGTTGTTTAGACATGTAGCTCAAGTTAATGAGCTACATGTTATGTTAATGAAAAAAATCTTGAGCATGCTATTTGAATTCCCCCTCTTGCTTTCCCTGGTAGCTGCACATAGCAGAACCCCAAAATACAACTGTCCTTTGTAATGTTGTTATAGAGAATGATGGAGACAGATGTTAAGTTATTAGTAACCCTAAAAATATAATTACCTTGAAAACTGTGAGCCGACAAGGAAGGTGAAAAGTGATGTAAGAATATGAGATGGAAATGGTGGCGAATTAAAGAAAAGGAAATAACCAATTTATTGGGTTTTAGATATTGGAAATTATGACCGTCATACCACTTCTGCACAATCATTGCTGGTATTCAGTGTTAGATAAGGAAATGATATGATAAAGTTAATATTAAAAGAAATCCTCGTCATTTATAGGCATAAAATGTATTGCCTGTTCTATATAAAGGTAGATGTCAGAGGGAGGGTCAGGATGGGAGCTCATATAGATATACACACAGACAGCACTTAAACAGGGATGGGGAACTATGGCCTTTTTATGACTTGTAGACTTCAACTCCCAGAATTCTTGAGCCAGACATGGTGGTTTGAATTGAAGTCCACAAGTCATAAAAATGTTATAGTTCCCAACTTCTGACTTAAACAAATGAGGGAATTTATTCTAACTACTAAAATACTTATACAAATATAATAGTATGAGCTAAATATACAAGTGAAATATATTCATGAAATGTAGTAGGTATAATAAATGTGTGGGAAGGGAGTGTGCGAGCATGTGCACGTATATTCACACTTCTTAATTCTTAATTCTTTCTTACTTTAGCTTGTGCTGTATTTTGGCTGCTTTTTACTTTTTTTAGTGATATCAATGGCTGATAATGGAATATCTGTGGATTCTCCTGATTACTAAACAAAACCTTTAAGCCTTTAAGCAGAGATGGGATTCACTTACCTTCCCTACCGGTTCGCAAATGTGAGCATGCGCATGTTGGCCTTCCGCGCATGCTCTTTGCCCGAGCGCACACCATCCGTGCACGCACCCGATCTCGAAAACATGGCTAAATAGGATGGCATTCTATTCAGGAAGGTGGGCGGAGCCTCCTGCAGTCGTCGCTACCAGTTCCCCCAAACCAGACAGAACTGGCTGAATCCCACCTCTGCCTTTAACTCAGTTTTATTAATATTTGAAACTCCTTAAATAGGACACATTCTGATCTCTTGGTCTCTTCACATGTTCACAAATTGCTCTAATATATTCTTCCCAGTTTTCCTTCTTGTCCAGGACTGAATCATTGGGCTTGCAAGCTATACTTTACTTGTTTACCAGGTGATATCTTATTCAGCAACATGTTCTGCAACATCCGCTATAACGCCCCCACCACCCTAAAAAAAAAAAAAAAAAAAAAAAAAAAAAAAAAAAAAAAAAATTTACAGGTAATATATATGCCATTGCATTGGTACCTTAAAGCAGGGGTGGGCAAATGTGGCTCTTTTACAACCTTTGGACTTCAACTCCCAGAATTCCTGAGCCAGCTTGGCTGTCTCAGGAATTTTGGCAGTTGAAGTCCATAGGTTGTAAAAGAGCCACACTTGCCCACCCCTGCCTTAAAGCATTCCCCACTCCCCTTTTTGCCTATTTGTGATCTTCTCTTGAGTCATCTGGTTTCCCTAAAAACCCATAACCTTGGCAACTGCTTTCCTTCAATTTGGTACTTGAATCTGCCATAGCAGAGAACACATATAAAAACAGGTGTTGATGAGCTACAATTTCCAACAAATCTAACCAGCTTTGTCAGTAGTAAAGGTTGGCCACAGATATCCCATATTTTACTGACCAGAAGCCCCCAAAACCTCCACCCAATGTGGAAATCACTCCATATTCAGTTCAAGCATTCTGAAGGATATGAATGTATAAGCACTTTGATAGCACCATTCCGGATAGGGTTGAATGGATCCAACATGTAGAGAGCCGGAGTGGCAGTGAACCGGAATATGGTTTTTCCTTTGTTGAGGATGATGTACGTCTGAAGAAAAAAAGAAAAATATCAATCAAAAGACAAAGAGGCATTATCTCTACTATTAAAGCCACTGCAGATACAAAATTTAGCGATTCAACTCAGAAGAACAATCATAATAAATAATTATTGCTCGTAATTGTATAATACCAAATCATCTGAAACTGAAAAAAATAACAAATTTGATTTAGAAAGCTGCAAAGGTTCTTGCTGGTTATGCAGATGTCAGCTGATTTTTTTGTTAAATGATGACACAAAATATTGACATTGACTCTAGCACAATATTACTTTCAATCATCTTTTCTACCCAGTCAAATTTTATAAGAGATCACCAAGTATATAAGAACACTAGATATTATACATTCAGAAAAAATTAAATCGTGATGATTGTTTTGTGACAAGATGTCTTTAATAAGCTGCAGTGGACATTTCTGAAACTGTTTATTACAAATGGAATCACTATCTATACAAATAGATGTTCATATACAATATACATAATTATCAATAAGAGATGTCATCATGCTGATTACATCTCTTATTGATAATTATGTATATTATATATGAACATCTATTAATAGAATTCAACATTTTGGTAATGTCCTGGACTGAGGTTTAACACTACCAAATGCATTCACTAGATTGTAGATGATGGAATGTCTAAGAAATAATAGTTAGATGTGACATAATTTTATCTAATAAGGAGCCATGAATAATAAGCAGTAACATTAGCAGAATATTGGATAGTAAAATACAGAAAAATATTGCTGATATGATCAAAGTATGCCACCAATAAATGCCACAATTTTTAGTAATTGTAAATGGAGGTATGTATAGTCTGAAACATGTAATGGCAGTGACACATTAGAGTAGAAAGTAAGAAATATATTCATATACTCAAATGAGATAAAAGTAAACTGTTATGTTTCCAAAATGATTGTCAATGGTGGATACAAGTACGGTAATGTCAAAGAGGACAATATGCATTGATCAGCATTTTGAAATAGAAACATTTGAAGTAAAGTGGCATAGAAATATCAGTAAAAAATAAACAAATTATTGGTGACAATATAAAAAATAGTAGTAACAGAAAATTATCAGGTTTTTAATTAATTTATAAACTTTTTAAAGGTTCAAATGTGTAATGTTTTTATGGACATTTGCATTCAGTTGTTTTTCTTGCTTGAATTATTTAAATATTTAAAAATAATAATTAACCCAAAGATGCTTTTTTCATTTGTAAACATAACATTTTTTAAAAATCTCGATAAAAGTAGATATAAATAGTTAAAATCTCATTGAATTTGAAGGGGGAATGTGGAAGTGTAGAACTGTGGAACTGGAAGGAAGGAACCACAAGGACTATTTTGTCTAACCTTCTGTACTATGGAGGAAAACCAATTTATTCTCAAGAAGAGGTTGTCCTGCTTTTCCAATGAGGATCTACAAGTATCATAGCTAGACTGTTCCCCTATTTTATCTGCAGTGTGTTCGTATATTTAAGTGAAATCTAAGTATCTGCAACTTGCACCTGTTATTTCTGGTCCTAGGTATTGTGGCAATAGAAAATTGTTCCGGTTTTCCCTATAGCAATCTTTGATGTGCTTGCCTTCCTTCAATTTTCTTTATCTCAAAATAAATATCTTTTACTTCCTTTATACTATCCTCAAGTCCCTATATCAATTACATATAACAATTACCCTCCTCTGAACTTGATTAACTATCAATATCCTTCTGGGAATGTGATTCTTAGAATCACATGCAATGGTCCTACTGTGGTTTCACCAATATATAGTACAAGAAATAAGGACTTTGTATCCCTTTAATACTTTTTCCAATGCAGTCCAGAGGGGTATCAGGTCTATCAGCTGCCCTATGTTTAGCTTTTCCCCAATGTTCACATCCAAGTCCTTATCTAATATGGTGCTTTTCCAATGTATACTGTATGTGCCCTGTTTTTTTCTCCCTTTCCCTGTTGAAGGACGCCTTGTTTCTCTCAGTTCAATCTTGAATCTGTTCAGATTAGATTGCAATCTTGTTTGTCTCTCTCATTTTAGCCAAACCTCCCAATTTTGTTAATCTGCAAATCTCATAAGAAGATCTCATAAAAAGCATGCACTACTTCTTATGAGATTTGCAGAAGAGTATTGCTCTTGAATGAGAGAGCCATGTAGAGCTATTAATATTAATTGTTATAAAAATGTTATTAAAATAAGTTACTTAAATCTCAGTACCCATATTAAAAATATGCTAATATTTTTATTTTAATCAGATTGAAAGGACTTTTAAATAAATTCTTTATTCAATACAACAACCATTATACATAAGAGCTGTGGTGGCGTAGTGGTTAGGAGTATGCAGTATTGCCATGCTAACTCTGCCCACTGCCAGGAGTTCAATCTTGACAGACCCAAGGTTGACTTTCATCCTTCTGAGACAGTAAAATGACAGCCCAGATTGTTGGGTTGCTGATTCTGTAAACTGCTTAGAGAGGCTTTTAAAGCACCATGAAGTGCTACATAAGTCTATTGTTTTTGCTATTTCCTGTATTTAGTTGTAACTACCATATAATGATGTAGATTTTAACTTATTTATTTATTTATTAGTTACATTTATATGCCATCCATCTCATGATTCAAAGCAGCTTTGGCCCCTTCCTGACTTTCAGCTTTATTGAAGGATATATATTTTGAATTCAGTACCTTTGTGGAACATTTAAAAAGAAACACTACCATATGGGCATAGGTAAAAATTTATTATGTGATAGTAGCAACTTGGCTTCATTTTTAGCCATACCTCTACTGCTTTATTAAAAATTGCAAGGCACAACTGGAAGACATTGGGATGGAAGTATAGTTTCATGCTTAAATTATATAATAAATGTTCATTCTAGATAATCTCAGTCTGAAATAAAGGTAAATCCTTTGTTTTTAATTTTGAATACTGAACAAATAGGGTGTTAAATCATTTAAATCAGTTGATTGCCAAATCAAGTTTTTTAATCGTTTATTACAAGAAGGATCTCAATCACATAAAAGGGCAAATATAGCAGTACATTCAATTGAAATATTTCTTGATTTTGGAATCTGGTCTAGGTGTTTTCCCAGAGTTTTAAACTCCTGTCAGTTTTCTTGTGATTTTAAAAGATTAGTTTGACCCCCCAAAAATACCAAAGAATGTTTAAAAAATTTGGCTGAGCCTCATTTTGCTTGAGTTGGGGAGGAGACATTTACTCATATGATATAAATTGATTACTCTTTCCTACTTTGGTTTAATAGCCGTCAGTTTTAAATGCTTTAAAATATCAATGCAGTTTATAATTTGAGAACAACAAAAGGAAGGTATTATTTGCAAGATAGTGGAATCCCAGATGTACAATCTTGGATTGCTGATTTCTGTTCATTTTGTTTTTGTAAAATGGTTGCCAATAATATACAGGTAGTCCTCAGCTCACAACCACAATTGAGCCCAAAATTTCTATTGCTAAGCAAGACAGTTGCTAAGTGAGTTTTGTCTCATTTTATGACCTTTCTCACCATAGTTGTTAAGTGAATCACTGCAGTTGTTAAGTTAGTAACATGGTTGTTGAGTGAATCTGGTTTCTCTATTGACTTTGCTTGTCAGAAGGCTGCAAAAGCTGATCATATGACCTTGTGATCATTCAAAGTGACAATAAAGTTATTCTAAATTCTGTGACACTGCAACTGTCATAAATATGTACCAGTTACCAAGCATCCAAATTTTGTGATCATGTGATCATGGGGATGCTGCAATGGTTATAAGTGTGAACAATGGTCATAAGTCATTTTTTTCATTGC
This sequence comes from Ptyas mucosa, assembly GCA_012654045.1. NCBI lineage: Eukaryota > Metazoa > Chordata > Lepidosauria > Squamata > Colubridae > Ptyas > Ptyas mucosa. The sequence goes on from WNWU01013599.1 coordinate 2,000,306, forward strand.
CATTGTGACTTCAAACAGTCACTAAACCAATCGAAGACTACCTGTAATAGAAAAACTGGTTAGAATTATGCTATGTGGTGAAGGTTTAATAATGTGCTAAAAACTAGATTGAGAAATGGCAAATCAATACCATCTATGGTAAGAACATAAACTTATTAGGGGCTGGGGCTGCTTGGCCCAATGCTTGTGTTCTGACTACTGGATCATATTTATTTAATTTTATGGCAATTGTTCAACATCGTGGGGGGTAATACTGAGCTTGGCAGACGTGTTATGGCCAATATAAAATTTTGGATCTCTAAACATTTTAAATTTAAAATGTTTATATAAATTTAAATTTATGTAAAATCATGGGAATTCCTTAATTGCAATGAGGCAATGCTATTGGATTACATATACTATCCTTCACCATTTTCCAAGTGTGTCCTACTACTTTGTATTGTGTGCCAATTGCGGCCTTTCCTAGATGGGAATTCCTGCACTTAGTCATTCAAGACCTGGTCATTCATGTCTAGACAACTGCAATGTACTCTAAATGGGGCTATCCTTGGTGACCATTCAGAAGCTTTAGCTGGTGCAAGATGTGGCTGCGAGGAAGGGAGAAAGTGCATTCACCCTTGCAAGATTCTGTTATTATATCTTCAAAATAAAAGTGACATTGGACTGTATAGCTTTGGTGTCTTAGTCTGCTCCATCCTGAAGAAATGACATGACCTCCCCAGATATAATGACCCCATTATATCTGGGGATATAATGAATGACTCTGAGAAATGAGGAAAAGAGATGCTGCCTCAGGAACAATCAGATAAAAGGCAGGGAGAATCCACAACTGAATAATGGGCAGAAAAAAAGAAAAATCTACAGGGGGAAATATGTATATTCAGACTTACAAATTCTATTAATGCAGTTTTACAATACAATAGAATTAAATCCTTACTTTATATTCTATACTTTAATACTGTTCGTGTTTCCAATCTGATCTACTTGGGAGGCTGTCAGGGAAAAACTTTCATAATACCACTTAATATTATTATTATCATTATTATCATTAGTAGTAGTAGTAATAGTAGTAGTAATAGTAGTAGTAGTAGTAGTATTGATCATCACACAGTCAGCCAGATGTTCAGACTGTGTTTGGCATTTTTGTCTATTCATCGAGTCCTTACCAAGGACCTGGGATGGGCAGATGTGGATATTACAGATATTGACACAGAATGGAAGCTGTTTTGAGTAAAGCCACTTTCTGCTGCTATTATTATTATTATTATTATTATTATTATTATTATTATTATTATTATTATTATTATTATTATTGAATTCTATTTTTCCCTTTAACATTTCCTACTTACTTTCTGATCACTGTAAAATGTATCCAAGTCTTCCAGAGGAACTCCAATGAGTTCTGGAGGAGGGTCCCCATAAATGAGTGGGAGGCCTTTTCCTTGTTCCAAGTCACTGCGGGGCTTTGGCTGCTTTTCTTCATCAAGAACCTCCTCATGTGGGTTCTTCAATTTCTCAGCTTCCTGCTCTGCAATCCGTTTCTCTATAGCCTTAAGGGACTCACGGGTAAAAGGGCGTAGGCAGTCCGGACCTGGGATGTGGGGCGCGGCTGCCATCTTTGCATTCTGCTCCTAGATCAATTCTATGCAGAGTCACAAAACAATGGAGGGAAGACTAATGAGAAAAAAGAGAAAAGGTTGAATTTTGGACTGGACTTAATTCCACACCATTAGCAAACTTACTTATGTGATAGCATTGGATGCATTCAGTTACATGTAACTCTTAAAAAGCTTTCTTCTTGGAGTTTTAAACTTCCAATGTACATGCAGAAAAATGGCAGTAGCATTTCAGTCTATAAAAAGGAATACAATTTTTAATTTTTCATCATCTAAAAGCCTTTTTGCCAATAGACAGTAAGCACAGTATTCTACTACAATGCTCTCCTTGCTGTACTAATTTTTTATTTATAAGATGCATCAAAGAAAATAAACCCTAAGGAACCTCTACCTATAAGCCAAAGTGGTACAATCTGTTAGGCTTTTATCATAGCCTATGGAGGAGAAGGAAGGAGGGGTTTTTCTATGTATTTTCTATGTATTTTAACTGAATCTATCAACACAGCCAATAGATCAGGGGTGTCAAACTCAAGCCCGGGGGCCAGATACAGTCCATGGAGTGCTTAGATCTGGCCCTCGAGGCCACCCTGGAAACAGTGAAAGACTGACCCATGGTGCCTCTGCCAGTGAAAACGGAGCTTGGGAGCTCCATTTTCACTTTCAAAAGATTGCAGGAGGCCATCACAGCTGAAAATGGAGTTTAGGAGCCCATTTTCGCTGGCAGAGCACTTGGGCCACCACAGGCACTCCCGACACATGTGATGTTCAGCTGGCCATACCCACCCTAGCCATGCCCACCCTGGCCCCCCAAGGTCAACACAACCCTGATGTGGCTCTCAGTGAAATTGAGTTTGACACCTCTGCAATAGATTGTATTTGTGTGCGTTTGGCATTTCTCACTGTCCTTTGTTTTAAAGCATCAGTCATTCCTGGTGTAGCAGGAGTGGGGGAGGAAAGGGAAGAAAAAAAGGTTTTGGTGGGAAGGATGAGAGAGGGGGCAGTGTGAGAGGAGGAAGGGGGGTTTTTCTGTGGGGAAATCTGAAAGGTAAGTATAGGAAGGGATACCTAGGGAAAAGGAGGCCTGAGAGGATAGAAAAAGAGGCTTAAGGGGGGAATGGAGAAAGAGGCCTGAGAGGTTAGGAAAAGAGGCCTGGAGAAAGGGAGAAAAAGAGGCCTGAGAGGATAGAAAAAGAGGCTTAAGGGGAAAATGGAGAAAGAGGCCTGGGAAAAGGAAGCAGGTGTTGCTCTGTAGGGCAGTGATGGTGAACCTTTTTGCCATCGTGTGCCAGGAGAGGAGGAGGGATGTTCGCGCACATGCATGCCCACACCCATAATTCTATGCGCCCTGCCCTGCGCATGCGTGTGCAACCCCCCCTCCGCCCCCGTTCCCCCCCCCCGCTCCTGGCATGCAATGGCCAGTTAGGCCCATTGTTCTTTCTTACCTGGCTCCAGATCTTCTCTATGCATCTGGGAAGGGCAAAAACAGCCTTTCCCACTCCCTTGGAGGCCTGAAAGGGCCCATTTCCCAACCCCCGGTGGGACAGGAAGTGATGTTTTTTGCTGTCTTCTAGGAGTCTCTGGAGTCTGGGGACAGCAAAAAAGTCACTTCCTGTCCTACCGAGAGTTGGGAAATGGGCCCTTTCAGGCCTTTGGAGGGCCTCCAAGGGAGTGGGGAAGGCTGTTTTCACCCTCCGCAGATACATAGAAAGGATCTGGACCCAGGTAAGAAAGAAAAATGGGCTTTCCCCACCCACTCCCCAGCCCCTCCAGAGGCAGGAAACAGCCTGTTTCCCTTCTTCTGGTGGGCCCAAAAATCAGCTGGCCGTTACGCGCATGCGCCCCAGAGGTGAGCTGGCATGCCCACTGATATGGCTACGCGTGCCACCTGTGGCACGCATGCCACAGGTTCGCTATCATGGCTGTAGGGCAGCCAGCATTTAGGAATAACTGAGGCAAGACAGGTTCTGAAGCTAACAAGCCTTTATTGGCTTAACACAGGCAACAGGAACAGAGCAACTTAGAATGGCAACAGAACAGTTTGTTCATCTGACAGCTATTTATATTGCAACTGTCAGATGTGGTCAGCCAATCGGAGGGCTTTATTCTCCCACCATGAAAGCTGCGTGTGTTAGCCAATCAGGAACTTCCCCGCCATTGCGTCGTAAGTCTGAGGACTTAGCACCCCTTCCCTCCTGGATGGCACATGTGTAGTCATCCAGATATGCAGGGCGCTAGTGTTTCCACGCAGACCTATGCAGTTCAGGGGCAGTTTCTGAAGGAAGTGCCTGCTCGGCCTGTGGAACCACTGGCAACTCCTCTGGAACTTAATCATCAGAAACCATCTCGGGCGGAAGGCCTGGTACTTCAGGTAAGTTGGGTGTTGGTGGTGCGTTAACAGGTGGAGTAAACAGTTTGTTGTTTGGATTTGAGTTTGTGCTTAGTTCTTTGTTGTTGGCTGTTTCTCATTGTGTGATGGTAGGCCGTCCGTGTAGTTGATTGATGTTGCACAACCAGATTCAACCCGTTGTGGAGTTTGACCCTATAGGAACAGAGCCTGTAATTTGAGTTATTAGTCCTGGTAGCCACCTCAGCTCACCCCCATAGTTTTGGGCATAGACCTGATCCCTCACATTAAAGTTTTGGATGTGGCTAGTAGAATCTGGGAGATTGTCAGGTGAATAATTGGGGTGCAGGCAGTCAAGGTCAGTTTGGAGCTGTCAGCCCATTAGTAGTTTAGCTGGGCTCCTGTTGGTGGAAGGGCATGGTGTTACATGTTGTGCCATGAGGTATTGGACCACCATCTCCTGCCAATCACCCAGGCCAAACCTTGCTAGGGACTCTGGCTGGCCTGACAGCCCGTTCGACCATCCTATTACTAGCTGGGCAAAACGGGGCTACCTGGGCATGGCATATTCCATCCTCTGCCAGGTATATTTGGAATGGAGTTGATATTAACGGTGGCCCATTGACCGAGATCAACACATCAGGCAATCCGTGTGTGTTAAACAGCCTCTGTAGGACTCGGACGACAGCACTGGACATGGTGGATGCCATTAAGACTATCTCTATCCACTTGGAGTAGGCATCCACCACCACTATGAAAATCTGCACATGGAAAGGCCCTGTGAAATCCACATGGATCTGGGACCACGGGGCCTTGGGGGTCTCCCACTCTATGACAGGAGTGACTGGGGCAGCTGGACGGGACAGTTGGCATGACTGGCATCCAGCAACCCATTCTGCGACTGTTTGGTCAAATTGTGGCCACCACACCACACATCCTAAAGCCTTCATCATGACTACTCATCAGGATGATCCTCATGCAGACTTTCCCTGATTTGCTTCTGTAGCTTAGGGAGAACCACCACCTTGTTTCCCCATAGCAGGCATCCGTGCTGCATGGACAGCTCATGCTGTCTGACTTGGTATGGCTTGAATTCAGAGGGTAGTTGCCCTAGTGGCCATCCCCTTCACACCCAGTCTAAAACTTTAAAGAGAACATGGTCCTTGGCATAATAAGCTGCAATGTCGGCCACTGTGATAGACAAGTTAAGAGATTCAACAAGGAGGACTGCAGGGGTGGGAGAGGGGTCAAGAACTGTGGCCGGGAGCAGGCATTGACTAAGGGCATCAGCATTGGATAGGAGTTTACCTGGGCGGTATATGAGTTGGTAGGAATAGGCTGCCAGGAATTCAGCCCATCTGGACATGTGGGGGACAAAACCTGGGGTTTTTGTTTGTCCCTGGCCAAAAGCCCCAGCAGTGGCTTATGGTCTGTGATGAGGGGGGGAAATGACCGTATAGGTAATTGTGGAAGCATTTAATGGCAGCAACAGCTGCCAGAGCTCCTTTGTCAATTTGGCTATAATTGTGTTTGGTGGAAGAGAGAGTTCTGGAGTAGAAGGCTATAGGAGCTTCTGTCCCATTAGGCAGCTTATGGCTGAGGACTGCTTCTATGCCAAAAGGTGAGACGTCAACCACAAGCATGAGGGGAAGGCTGTCATTGTATTGTACTAGGACAGCCTCAGATATTAGGAGATTTTTTACAGTGGAAAATGCTACGGCTTCATTTTTGCTCCAGAACTAGGGGGTCTTCTTGTCCAAAAGCCTTTGGAGTGGCTCAGCCACTGAGGCTTTGTGAGGCAGGAAGATGCTATAGAAGTTTAATAGACCTAAGGAAACCTGTAGCTTGGTCTTATTGGTTGGCATTGGCGCCTTTTTTATAGCAGCCACTTTGGATAGCGTTGGGTGTATGTTTGTGGTGTATGCTTGTTGGTATGCTTGCACCATATCAAGTTTGGCAAATATTGTGCCATGGCCAAGGAAGCGCAGCAGATGCTGCACAACTGGCATGGATAAGCATTTGCTTGAAGGGCCCGATTCAGGGTACATTTATAATCAGCGCAGGTGTAGATCGACCCATCTGGCATGATTTGGATCACAATAGGGGTTTCCCACCTGCATGATCGATGGCCTCTAAGATGCCCTGTGCGATCAGTTTGTCTAGCTCCTTGTTGATTTTAGGGCACAGTGCCTAGGTTTTAGTCTAATTGGGGCAATTTGAGGGTCTAGACTAAGGGAAATAGGGGGACCATTATAATTACCCAGAACCTTGTCGAAGACCTCCTCAAATTCAACTATCACATCCCTGTAATCATCAGACATGGTGGAGTGGATGCCAGTTATGCTAAGCCCTAATGAATCGAACCAGGCCAGACCAAGCAGACTGGGAAGATGGCCCTGGACAATGATTAAGAGGAGGCATCCCGTGAAGTTCTTGAACTCTACCAAGAGCTGGATGCATCCTAAGATAGGGATAGAATTTCCCTGGTAGTCATGAAGCTGTATGTGACAAGGTTTTAAAACCATTTTTGTGATAGTGGGGACTAGCTTCCTAAGGGTTTCCCACGAGATTAGAGATTTTGATGACCCGGTATCCACCTCCATTCTGCAAGGGGCACCTTCTTTTAGGATCGTGAGATAAATTTTCCGGCTGGTAGTGACAGAAGAGTGATGGACGGTCACCTCAGGAAACATCTGGTTGTGTGAGATGGTGAAACAATCTCCGCTGGGCCTCATTGTCTTGCCAATCTGTCATCTTGTAGGTGGATTTTGGCTGTTTGAGATGCTGGCTCGACAGACATGTGCCAAATGTCACTTCTTCCCATACCTGCAGCAGAGGACATTTTTAAAATGGCATGCCAACCTGTGGTGATTTTTGCCACAGCCCAGGCAGGGCGAACATGGGGTGTTCTTTTCTGAGGGGCTTTTCTTTGCTTGGGTTGTCCTGAGGTGACTGACATTGTCATCCTCATTGATAGCTTCTCCTGGTTCTGTGTCTTCGTAATGGATAGCTGTTGGCCGGCTGGCAGGTGTAGGAATTTGTGATTTGTATCTCCGCCATAGATTTAGTTGACAGCTCACACGCATTTGCTTCTTTGATTGCTGACTGGAGGGTGATGGCTTTCTTCTCCAGCAAGTGTCTCTGCACCCTCAGGTCCCTCACTCTGCAAACGAATTGATCTAGGAGTGAGTCTTCTAGGTCCCTAAATTCTCAAGTTTAAAACAGCAGTTCAGAGGGAGGCCATGTAATCATTGATAGTTTCCCCCTCCTTCTGGACTAGCTGTTGGAAATTGAACCAGCAGGCTATGCGGGATGGGGTCAGCACTTAGTGATTCTTTAGCTTGTCCCTCAGGGCATCCCATGGCACCATATGGACTGGCTGTGGCGCCATTAATGCCAGTGCCATTGCGAAAATCTCAGGACCACAAGAATTTAGAAAAAGTGTGCGTTTCCGACTCCTGGTCAGGTCTGTGTAGTCATTTGCTTCTAGGAAGTATTCAAACCATGCTTCATATGAGTTCCAAGTCTCGGTTGCTGAGTTGAATGGCACAAAAGTTGGAGGTGCCATCCTTACAAGGACGAAATCGTGAGGGAATTTGGTCTTAGTGTGACGTATTGTCACTCATGACTTTGGCGGCACTTGGTTGACTTTGTTGGCCTGTTGCCTCAACCCCGTATCCTACCTTCATTGCCAGTGCTCTGTAGGGCAACCAAGGGTTAGGAATAACTGAGGTGAGACAGGTTCTGAAGCTAACAAGCCTTTATTGGCTTAACACAGGCAAGAGGAACAGAACAACTTAGAACGGCAACAGAACAGTTTGTTCGTCTGACAGCTATTTATATTGCAGCTGTCAGACGTGGTCAGCCAATTGGAGGGTTTTATTCTACCGCCATGAAAGTTGTGTGCTTTAGCCAATCAGGAGCTTCCCTGTTGTTACATCGTAAGTCTGAGGACTTAACAGGTGTGGAGGCAATAATGAGGATAGGAGAGGTTTCTGTGGGGCAAGCCTGAGGGAGAGAAGGAGATAGGAGAGGCTTCTGTGGGGCAAGAAGAGGAATCCACAAAGGGACAGAGGCGGTGGAAGGAGAGCCCAGCCGGGGGGGGGGGGAGGAAGGGGGGGAGAAAGAGAGGAAGAATGGCCAACCAACCACATGAATAGCATCTGATCATGTGACCTGCCTGCTAAGAGGAGATTGACCACCACTCCTCTACTACACTCCTCTACAGGCCAGTAGAGATGCCTGAGCAAGGAACCAGTGTGGACTGGTGGCCATACCAAGAAGGCCAGGTGAACCCAGACTCCAGCGAGCCTTATGGGGGTAGAACTACACTGGTACTCCCACTGTTCCCATGGGACTATTCTTACAAAGAATGCTGTTGGAGTACTATAAACTATAGATTTGCTATTGCTGTGAATGGCGGCAAAGATTTTTTAAAAAAACAATTTCTTCTATAGAAATTGCAAACATATTATTTTAGAAATGTCTCCAAATTTTTCTTGAAGTCTTTGGATTTACAAAACCTGATAGGCAATTTTATTCTACTCTCAGCTCAAAGTAATTTACTGATACATAGAATGCTATCCCTAATCTGCAAATGAAATCCAGTGAAAGATATATGAATATAAGGGGGAAAACATAAGATGGGTTGGTCCTAATCCCTGAATAAAATACTATAAAAATAATAAGCATTTATAAAGTGCTTACAAGTATTCAATGCATCCATTTGAATCTTTATTCAAATAATAATGTTAGGTGGCTGCAGTCACTACTCCTATAGATACCAATGTAGAAATGAGGCAGAGAGAACCAAGTTTTAGATAAGCTCATGTCATAAGAAATCTATTCATACTGTAGTTCAAACTTTTGGCCTAACTTTATGCCATCTCCAGTTCTCATGCGAAATATGTACAACGGACAGGAAACAAGTAACTGTGCCTTTTGTTTGTGCAAAAGAAAACCAAGCAAAAGGTATTACGTAGAAAGAAAAAGGCTTTTCGTCACCCAACTTAAGAAATGAGAGTAACAGTGATCTATCACATAGGAAAATGGTCTGTGTATGAAGTCAATAAAGGTCATAAAGCTCTTTAAAGACATAAACAACTGTATATTTGTGAATATTATGTTGTATTGATGCTAAATTTATGAACCTGATCTATCTAGGGTAGTTTGTAAGAGAGACGGGGCCTCCAGTAGCAGAGGGAATTCTCCCTCCTTTAGACATGACAAAGTAAACTCTATGGGGGATGGGAATTGGTGGTATGTGTCTTGCCTTCTCTAGTCAGTCAGCCTTGGAGAGAGTTTTGCACTTTGCTGTTTCTCCAGCTGTTGTGAGCCATCATAGGTAGTGTTGGGTTTCAGCAACAAGATGACTCAGGCCATTCCTCCTAAGGAAGAGGAGGAAAGGACAGAAGCAGGAGGAGCCATATACAAGAAAAACAAGGCTAGACTCACTACCCTGCCACTTGACAGCCCCACCTGCGTTCCATTTCCTAGGCTGCTTTCCCCTTCTCCCTTTTACTCGTATCCTGCTTTACCCAGCTGCCTGTGGTCTTTCCATATAATGTGCAGCCTGGCTCCGTTTACAAACCACAGCTATTGCATGCCATAGCTTATTAGCTAGTCACGTCCTTTCAAATCTTCCTTAACTAAAAAGAACAGCTTCATTTTTTAAAAAAAGTAGAGGGTAAACAATTCCTAAGCAAATAGCTGCCATGAATATTGGACAATACTGTATAAAGAAGGCTCAAGGAGACCTATCGTTGGGCTCTTAGCTATAGGGATCCAGATGCAGTTGGAAGCCAAAACGAGTGTGGTTGTTAAAGTTTCTTTGTTGCAGAGATTCAGACTGAAAGCACGACCATCCCTAGTCAAAAGGATGTCAATGCATTGACTTCAGCATTTGTAAGACAGAAATAGGATTTAAGCCCTTATTGCTACATAAGCATTAAGCTTTGGTCACAGGTAACTAAGATCTGCAACAGAATTGCTTGCAGCCATTTCAGAAATAAAAAATAGGCAACTATTTTCCTATACAAAGCAAGAATTTCCTTTTAAAGATTTCAGACCAAAATTGCTTTTAAACCATAAATTTGCCATCTCATTTTATAATCATTCCATGCAGAATCAATAATAACCATGATATCCAGATCCTTGTGGTATAAATTCTCTAACCTTTTTAACTTTTCATACATGCTAACATCTATATTATGTTGTTCCTCCCTATTTCTCTTTTTAAGGCCATTAATTACACCCTCAAGTTCATCTCAACAGATACAAAAATACATTCTCAAAATGAAGTGATAAATACAATATATCTCACCTTTTGATAAGGTCTTTTTTAAGAACAAAGGTTTGTTTGGTTTTTTTACTTATGAATGCAAAACCTGCCTTTCCCAAGCTGGTAACATCTCCCCATGGAGTAGAGTATACAACATCCAGAGTTAGCCTTCCTGGCTAGAGTAATAGTTGCTGAACTTCTGTCTAGGGTATTTGAAATGTTAATATCTATATGGATCTTTCTGATCTTCTAAAGTAAAGTGGGTTATAAATGGAGGTTGGCCCTCATTTATTGTGGCTTCCAACATCAGAAATTCTCTCTTTAAGGAGGTTTGTTACTACTTTGGCACTATGTGCAAATATTTTTACTGGAAAAACTTTTCTGGTATTTAATTTGTTCGTAGCTATATTTTAATTTATTTTGTATAACTTTCATGGGGTTTTTTTTTTACTATTTATATGGCTTTCATTTTCCAAGTTAATTATGTACTTGAAATTAAATATTTAGAGCTTAGCATTTCTTTAAAATATCAATAACCTAACTTTGTTTGCTTTTTAAAAAATTAAATGTCAGCTAAATAGACAAAAGTTAAATATTTTTGGATATTTGGACCTATAGTGCAACACAGCAGCCACTGTACATTAGTTCCAGGAGATCTAGATAGAAACACTTTTATATTTACACTAGAAGGAAATTCCCCATTGGCATCATTCTAAAACTGAATCTTCTCCTTTAGAAAACTGAGCATGTGCAAACATTATGTGAGACCATAATAATTCAGCCTACGGTTCTTTGAAAAACAGCAGATACTTTCTCCCTATTTCAGCCTGTGTTATGTATGTATATTCAGTCTGTATTATGTATTTTAACCTATATTATATTCACAATAGAAAAGCTGTTTTATATGTTTTGTTCTTCTAAATATTGATGTTACAAGCCAAATGGTTAAAATGGCATGTTGTATTAAATTCATGATTTAACCTTTTCCCAATCTGTTTGTGACATAGAATTTACCAGTGGTCATAAGTTGAGGACTATCTATATTGAATTCTGTTTCTAGCTGATTGGAACAAAAGGAATGTTGAACAGATTGGGGAACAACCACTGTTGGGTTTAATCAAGCAATCTTGGAAATATCTTTCACTGTGAACTTTATGAGTTTCTTTATAACTTGTAAGTACAGTATAACCAGATAACACATCTGGGAACAATCACAGAGTGGTCAGTAAGGAAATAAGTAAGAAAATCAGTAAGGAAGAAGTCAAGTTTCCAAATGTTTAACTTCAAGCATTGGATTGAAGGGCAACTCTAAAAAACAGACTTCTACCAAACCTAAAATGTCCCTGTAACCCAATGTGGGTTAGCTGTGTCTATTTCCTGATATGTTTCTGAGGGTAGACATTAAACTTCCGGCTCTGAAACCTGCACAAAGAATGTTCCTTTACTTTCTGAGATTATGTGATGCCTTAAAGGAAGTGGACTTAACTCCTAACGGATGAGAATCTTAGAGGTGAAACAAGAGCTGGTATTAAAATACCCTTCCGGAGAACAGTTTAAAAAGTAACACCAGGACGTAACCTGACTGATCTCACAAGCTTCTCATTGCAGAAGAAATTGTACTGAGATAAATACATGATAAAAGAATGTTAAATCCCCAGTACCAAGAATGCTTAATTAAGAAGCAGATACTGTTAATAAATGTTTGGATTGGAGCAGGCATTTAACAAAGCCATACTTTCTATATCTTATTCATTTTCTGTTCCACTTTTCTATAACATCTTTGCATCTTTGCAAAACAATGGCTGCAATTATGTAAACAATTAGTGCAAGTGATCAGAAATAAAATTTCCTGGAAATTACCAGTAATTTGAAAACAGAAAGTTCTGATAATTGATACAGTAGCTACCTGTACAGCTCATGCTCATGGTAGAGAAGACAGTCTGTTCACTGCTACCAATGTAACACTGAGCATTATGGTGGGCAATATGATAAGAAGATAAGGACTTTTGCATTTAAAGAAGTATCTCATAGGTGCTTTGGAGAATAGCTTGACCCGCCCGCCTTTTCATTAAACTAAACATACCCAATTCCTGCAACTACTCTACATATGTTTTAACCTCCAGTTTCCTAATCATCTTTGTTGCTCTTCTCTGCACTCTTTCTAGAGCCTCAACATGTTTTTATACATGGTGACCAAAACTGGATGCAATATTCCAAGCATGGCAGGGGTGAAATCTATTTACCTTCCTTACCGGTTTGGAAGTGCATGTGCATGCGCATGCACATCACATGTGCATGCAGACCCTCTGTGCATGCGCAAAACCTGTGCATGCGCAGAGGGTAAAAAACACATGACTTCCTTATTATAAACTCAGTGAGGGTCTGAATGAATGAGGAGAAGGCTTGTAACACGAACCATTTATTGACAAAAAAAGCAACTCCTGAACAGAAAATCTACATTAGAAAGAGTTGACAGGTCTTACATACTGAGCTGTCAAAAACAACAACCAATAGGAAACCTTAATTTTCCCGCCTGAAGGGACGCGGCAATAAACCAATCAGATCGCATTTCATCAGCACACTCTACACTCCTTTGGCAGCTCCGTGGACACAACACCCCTTCCCTCTAAGATGGAGCATGCGTAATCTGCCAAATAAGCTGGAGGCCGGCGGCTCCACCCCGATCTTCTTACACTAGGGCTGGTAGGCCCAGGAACAAACTGTGGCTGCCGAACCTCTGACTCTACCAACAGTTGAGAGACGACTTCGCTTGGCGGCTTCTCTGGCAATGGAGGACCAATGGCAACAGATAAGTTTGGTGACGAAGCTGTGAGGTAGCTTCGTATGTTGAGGGTTTATCAAGCACTGGTAAGTCAGGGAATTCAGTGCTCGTGGGCAGGCCTGATGGTGTGTTTCCCAGTTGTTGCCTGGATGGACTGGCCATGTACCCCCTTAATTGGTTGATGTGACGCCGCCAGGTTGGTCCATCGTGAAGAGTGACCCTATAAGAGTAGGGTCCGGTTATTTCCGTTATGTAGCCAGGCACCCACCTATGTTCACCCCCAAAATTCATAGCATACACTGCATCCCCAATGTCAAAAGTTCGAGTGTGAGCAGCAACTATTGGCTTTTGTTAGTTTGTTTAATCGGGATGGAGTCGATCTAAGGTAGTCCTAAATTGCCAACTCATCAGTAACTCCACCAGGCTGCGGTTGGTAGCTGGGCATGGAGTTGAATGCTGGGCCAAGAAATATTTGAATACCACGTCTTGCCAATTCCCTGTGCTTAACTTACTTATCACATCTTTGGCTGAACAGGCAGCTCATTCTACCAATACATTAGAGGCCGGGTGGAATGGCGCTGTCCAGACATGCCGGATTCCCTGCCCTGCTAGGAACATTTGGAGAGTGGCAGAGGTAAACCACGGCCCATTGTCCAACACCAAGGTTTCGGGCAATCTGTGGGTGGTGAACAGGAACCGCAATGCACTCATTATTGCATCCGAAGTGGTAGATGCCATAATAACCAAGTCCACCCACTTGGAATAGGCATCCACTACAATCATGAATATACGCCCCAGGAATGGTCCAGCAAGATCTACATGTATTCGTGACCATGGAAGTCTAGGGGTCTCCCATTCTCTTACCACGGCAGATGGAGGTGCAGCTCTTGACAGTTGGCATTCCTAGCATCTGGCCACCCATTGTGTGATTTTTTTCTTCCAGACCCAGCCACCAAACATAGCTGCGACCCAGCGCCTTCATTCTCGCAACCCTTAGGTGTGCTTCGTGTAGACATTTTAAATTTTGCACTCTTAAAATAGAGGGAATCAACACTCTGCTTCCCCACAAGAGGCAGCCTTTTAATACGGATAACTCGTGCTGTCTATTCCAGTAAGGCTGGATTTCAGCAGGCATCTTGTCCTTTGGCCACCCCCTGTGCACCCAATCCAAAATGCAGGGTGGTATTTTATCATGGGCTGTGTGTTTGGCGATGTCAGAGGCCATCAACAGACCTGCTAGGTCCTCAACTAACAATACTGAGGATACAGGAGTGGGGTCAGACGGTAATTATATGAAGCCAGGAATACCATCCACTGCGTCATACATGGGGACAGGATTTGGGGTGTTTGACGGTTCTCCGCGATCAAGCCTAAAAGAGGCTTATGATCTGTTATTAATTCAAATGGGTGTCCATAAATGTAGTCATGGAATCATTTGACTCCCGCTACTATAGCCAGCACCTCTTTTATCTAACTGACTGTAATTTCTCTCAATGGACGACATGGTTCTAGAGAAATAAGCAATTGGGGCTTCCAAACCATTGGGAAACTTGTGGCTAAGGACAGCCCCCACACCGTATGGTGACACGTCACAGGCCAACGACAGCAGTAGACTGACATCATATTGTACCAATATAGCTTTTGAAGTAAGAAGGGCCTTGACAGCTGCAAAAGCATGAACCTCCAATATACCCCAATGCCAATTAACTTTATTTCCTAAAAGCCTATGGAGTGGTTCAGCCACCGAGGCTTTGTGTGGTAGGAACACAGAGTAAAAATTAAGGAGCCCCAGGAATGCTTGCAGCTCCACTTTATTCCAGGGGCAGGCGCCTTCTTAATGGCACCCACCTTGGATGGTGTCGGGTGAATGCCTTTTGAATCAATTAGGAATCCTAGGAATTCTACCTTATTCTACCTTATATGATTTAATTTCAACCGTGTTTATTGAAATTGGGACAAAACTGCACGTAATTTTCCTATGAGATCGGATCTATTTTTTGCAGATACCAGGTCGTCGTCAAAATATGGGACGATGCCTGGAATCCCATGGAGTAATCACTCCATTAGACTTTGAAATATGCCAGGGGCTATGCTAACCCCGAATTGAATGCAGTTGCATTTAAAAGCTCCCCTGTGTGTCACACTAGCCTGTGCCATTGCAGTGGCCTCGTCAACAGGGAGCTGTTGATATGCTTGCACTAAGTCAAGCTTAGTGAAAAGGCTACCATGGCCCAGAGAATGTAGAAGGTGCTGAACCACTGGGACAGGATTGAGGTGAGATTGTAATGCCCTATTAATTGAATATATATAGTCAGCACAGATTCTGATCATGCCATCTGGCTTAATTGGAATGATAATCGGATTTTCCCACTTTGAATGATCAATAGGTTCTAAAATGCCCTGGTCAATTAATTTATCAATCTCCTTATCCACTTTGGGACAAAGTGCGAAAGGCACTCGTCTTGATTTCAGGCAGACTGGGGTAACCATAAGGTCGAGGCTGAAAGAAACGGGGCTGCCATATTTACCTAATGAGCCATCAAACACATCAGGAAACTCTGCGAACAACTCGCTGAAATCATCATAAGAGGTGGAATGGATGCTGGAAACACTGAGGCCCAAAGACTGGAACCAATCTAACCCTAGCAGGCTTGGTAGGGCTCCTTCTACGATGATGATGGGCAGCTTGCCAGTGAAATTTGGACTCTTGACCTGGAAATCCCCTTTTCCCAGCACAGGAATCACGTTGCCCTGATAGTCTCAAAGTCAGATGGAACAACGGCTTAAACTGCGTTTAGATATGTTGGGAACCAATTTGTTGAGTGTATACCAGGAAATGATGGAATTTGATGACCCTGTGTCAATTTTCATCTTGCAAGGTTTGCCCTCTATTTTAACTGTGAGGTGCAGCTTGTTGTTGGGATAGCCTGTAGTTGCATGGCTGACACTTCCTCAGCATATTCTTGATCGCGAACAATAGTGAAACAGTCTTGTTTAAACATTGGTGATTTTTTGTTGAAGAGTTTGTTGTAAGATTGGTCGGAAAACCTATCCCAACGTGGTGTTTGGTCGGTTGATGGTAGTGAAGTATGGAATACTTTAGCCAAGTGACCTTTTTTCCACAACAGCGGCAATAGGCTGCTTTGAACTTGCAGTTTGCCCTGGAGTGATTTCTCCCACAACCAATGCAGGGTGTTTGAAGAAAATATTTTTTCTCAGTGACCCCTCATCTACCAGGATTTGACTTAAGCTGACTAACATCACCCTCCTCTTTGGAGGTATCATTCTGGTCACTGGCCTCATCATAATGGACAGCTAAGGACTGTCCAGCAGGGACAGATGAATGAAACGGCTGTATCTCTACTGTTGATTTGTGTGACATGTCAGCCACGCAGGCTTCATCATTTGCAGTCTGCAAATTTAGTTCGTTCCTTGCTAATAAGCAGCGCTGAAGCCGTAAGTCTCTCACACCATACACTAGCTGCTGTAACAGAGAGCCATCTAAATCATGAAACTCATAGTCTAGTGTGGCAACCTTAGTGATGCCATATAATAGTTAATTGATTCTCCCTTTTTTTGTATCACATGTCAGAATGCAAACCTCCCAGATATTCTTGATGGCGTTGGGGAATAATGCTTCCTCAGCTTTGCTAAGAGTACTTCACATGGCACATCATATACAGCTTGAGGGGATACTAAAACTCTAGCTGTTCCGAAAATTTCATGGCCACAAGAGTTTAAAAAATTATCTCTCTTCCTACTGTTTGACAGTTCCATGAAATCATTTGCCCTCTGGAAACACTCAAATCTTTTCAAAAAGGCATCCCAGGTTTCATTAGTAGGACTATATGCTGCGAATGCTGTTAAGGTAGTCATTCTGAAAGAATGTGTCAGCTGTGGAGATTGCCTCTAACAAGGCAGCATTTAATCTACTTGCCTTCTATCTGTTCTGTAATCAGCCTGAGTCTCCTCAGAGGGGAAATCCCACCCTCGTCGCCAGTATTATAAACTCAGTGAGGGTCTGCATGAATGAGGAGATGGCTTGTAACATGAACCATTTATTGACAACAAAAGCACCTCCTGAAAATCTACATTAGAAAGAGTTGACAACTCTTATATACTGAGCTGTCAAAAACAGCAACCAATAGGAAGCCTTAATTTTCCCATCTGAAGGGATGCGGCAATAAACCAATCAGATCGCGTTTCGTCAGCACGCTCTACACTCCTTTGGCAGCTCCCAGGACACAACATCCTGGTGAAAACCAAGAAGTAACAACACCTGGGTGGGTGGGCGGAGCTTTGTACCGCCATCGCTACTGGTTCTCCGAACCACCTGCCACAATTGCTACCGGATCACCTGATCCGGTCCAAACCAGGAGCATTTCATCCCTGAAGAATGGTCTTCCAAGGCATTATAAAGTGGTATTAACACTTCACGTGATCTTGATTCTATATCTCCGTTAATGCAGCCTAGGTTTTCATTGGCATTCTTGCTAGCTGCAGCACAATGCTAGCTCATATTTAAGTGATAGTGCTCTAGGAGTCCTAGATCCCTCTCGCAGTTACTACTATTGAGCCAGGTAACCCCTATTCTATATCTGTGCATTTTGTTTTTCCTACATAAATGTAGGACCTTACTTTTTTCACTATTGAATTTCATTTTGTTAGATAGCCCCCAATGTTCAAGTCTATCAAGATCCTTCTATATCTTAAGCCTATCTTCTGAAGTGTTGGCTATTCCTGCCAGCTTGGTGTCATCTGCAAATTTGATGAGTTCCTCATCTATCCCCTCATCTAAATCATTGATGAAGATACAGTAGTAACTGTGAGACGGATTTTGGCGTCCTAGTGGACAACCATCTAAATATGAGGCAGCAGTGTGCCAAAAAAGCCAATACAGTTCTAGGCTGCATAAACAGAGGGATAGAATCAAGATCATGTGAAGTATTAATACCACTTTATAATGCCTTGGTAAGGCCACACTTGGAATACTGCATTCAGTTTTGGTTGCCACGATGTAAGAAAAGATGTTGAGACTCTAGAAAGAGTGCAGAGAAGAGCAACAAAGATGATTAGGTGATTGGATGCTAAAACATATGAAGAACAGTTGCAGGAACTGGGTATGTCTAGTTTAATAAAAAGAAGGACTAGGGGAGACATGATAGCAGTGTTCCAATATCTCAGAGGCTGCCATAAAGAAGAGGGAGGCAAGCTATTCTCCAAAGCACTTGACGGTAGAACAAGAAGCAATGAGTGGAAACTAATAAAGAAGATAAGCAACTTAGAACTAAGGAGAAATTTCCTGGCAGTTAGAACAATTAATCAGTGGCTCCAGAAGTTGTGAATGCTCCAACACTGGAAGTTTTTAAGAAGATATTAAGATATTTTAAGAAGACATTTGTCTGAAGTGGTGTAGGGTTTCCTGCCTAAGCAGGGGGTTGGACTAGAAGACATCCAAGGTCTCTTCCAACTCTGTTATTCTGTTCAGTTCTGTTCTGTTCTGTTCTGCTCTGTTTGGTTTGGTTCGGTTCGGTTCTGATAGTAGGGGATAACAAATACATGGCGCAAAGATGTTTCTGAAAATATACTCCAAAGTTTTATTGACTCCTATGATAACCTTAATATTTCCTCTCTTAGTAGCAAGGATTTAATCTCTTGATCTCTTACCTAATAACCTTTCCAACTGATTTTATTTGGTATAATATTTAATTATAGTTCTCTGTCTTTGAACTTTTAGAGAAAATTGAAATAAAAACATTGCAAATCATACTTTCCCAAACTGGAACCCTCTGAAAGAAGGAAATATTTAAAAACAACCATATCAGGAGCATAAGCCTCACCTTCCTGTCAGGATAGAAACTATACCTCTAGTAGATGTGAGAGTAGAATGAAACATAGAATGAAGCTGATTTTCACAAAAATTAAATCATTGGTCCACTTTTCCCATTCTTATATCTATCAATTATTCTGCCATTTTAAAAAAGCCAACTTTTTAAAGTTCACTTGTTATCTGCTATATTGCATGTTATTATTACAATTCACTGAATATATTTTATTATTACAAAATCAATTTTTAAGTTTGCATCTGCCTTATTCTTATAAATTCTGGAATATTGGGGATGCTGCACACGGTTTTGTACAGCATAAGTCTTATACTTTGCTCCTCCTTTTGCTGCCCATAAATAGTTAGGACCAGGACTGCTGTCAAATAACTTATTCATATTGTGATGAAATGTGCTAGTTAAATTATAGTAATTACTTCCAAATTTTGGAATTTATTTCCAAATGTTATCAAAAAGAAGATTCACATCAAATCTTTCCTCATTTCAGGTAATGTATAAGTGTTCATATAAAAGGAAGCTTTTCTTCATATAAACTGTTTTCTCAGTTTTGGAAATTTTCATAAAAAATTAACTCTACGTGACTTGGGATTGCTTCTTAGACAGGAATCTCAAGGAATAGTAATAATATGCTTATATTTAATTTATATCTGGACATTACAACAGTAATGCATAAATCTTTCTCTTCTCTAGGGCAGCCTTCAAAATGAAGCATTATAAACATGTATTTAAAACTTAAAATATAGAGACATCAAAACAATGCATTCATCTCATTTAAATTTGGGGAAATAATAATAATAATGGTTCAGAAAAGCCCTGCTCTGATACTTGTATGAACTGGTTCTCAGCATTTGTAGTGTGCAGGGTATCAACTTTGAAATGTGCCTATGCTGTTGCAGCCATCTTTTCGTTTCTCAGCTTGCCACAGACCACCGGGGGAGGGAAAGGTTTGGAATGCTAGCCCAGATGAAATCATCCAGTGGAAGCCAAGGTCATCTCAACAGATGTTTGGCAAGGACATGAAGGACTTGCCATAGAAACACCAGAACACCTAATTGGGCAATGTGACCTTGATAAAGGAGGGGAAGAAAGAATTTGTTCTTTAATTAGGCAAAAACCGCAGGAAATAGCTAGAGTTGGTTTTGCTTCATGCGTGTTGAAATGATGTACTCAATAAAATTATGCTTAAAGAGATCTGATCATCTCAACTTGCTGGCTTGGTTGGGGTCGTCAGTCGGAACCTTGACATTAAACCAACTCTCCCTCTTTAAACTTTAACTATCAAGTTATCTCTTCAGGGTCCTGAACCCTGGCAGCCTACCTAGTCACCTTCGGGAGAACTGCAAAAACTCAGGGAAGAGCACTGAGATGGAGCACAAGGGGGAGCCTATAGCGAAGCTGAGAATGGGATCAATGAAAGAAGTTCTGGGATGGCTCAAGCTGATTTTGGAGCCCAGGTGATGGCAGCCCGCTCCTTGGCTCAGGGAGAATTGCCACCGCTGGTCTTGGATGGGATGACACTACCCCAAACAGACCCTGTGCGTAATCTGGGGGTTCTCCTAGACTCACGACTCCTGCTCAAAGAGCAGGTGATGGTCATGGCCAGGAGGGCCTTTGAGCAACTGCAGGTTGTGCACCAGTTATGCCCTTTCCTGGACCAACAATCCCTACTCACAGTCACTCATGCCCTAGTCACTTCTCACCTTGACTATTGCAATGCACTCTACCTAGAGCTACCCTTGAAGAAAATCCAGAAACTCCAGTTGGTGCAAAATGCAGCGGTCCACATGGTTTTGTGTAGACCCTGGTATGCATATGTATCACCTCTCCTGCATTGGCTGCCAATTTGCTTCTGGATGCAATTCAAGGTGCTGGTTGTCACCTTTAAAGCCCTTCATCGCTTGGGACCAGGTTATCTGAGGGACCGTCTCTTGCCGGTCACATCTACCTGACCCATCAGAGCAGGAAGGCAGGGAATGTTGTGGGTCCCATCCCCTAAGGAGATACACCTTATAGGATCCAGAAGAAGGGCCTCCTCTCCTCCATGGTGGCCCCCTTTCTCTGGAATATCATCCCCCCCCCCAGGGATTAGAATGGTCCCCATTCTAGCACTCTTCCAGAAGACTCTGAAGACCAGGTTCTGCCAGCAGGTTCTGCCAGCACTCTGGGGAACCCAGAGTGGGATGGAACTCATTAAATGGCTCCTGTGATCTGCTGTCGCCATGGCAGAGGGTGGGGCTAATTTTATTATATTAATTTATTAAGTAGCTCTTCTTTTATTAGTTATATTGTTTTTATATGAGGTTTTATATTCTGTAAGCCACCTTGAGTTCCCATGGGTGAATAGGCGGCAATATAAATTCATAAAATAAAGTAAAGTAAAGTAAAGTAAAGTAAAGTAAAGTAAAGTAAAGTAAAGTAAAGTAAAGTAAAGTAAAGTAAAATAAAATCTAACTAACTAACTAAATAAATAAATAACCCAGAGAGGAAAAGTCCGAGCAGCAGGTGGTTCAGGAAGAAGCCATGGCAACTGGGAACCTCTACCAGGCAGGAGAGCACTAGCAGAGGAGAGCACCGAAAACAGCTGAGGCCAAGTTCCCATTGATTTCCTCTCTGACCTTGTTCACCTGAGCACCAAAGTGGAGAATGAGGACAGCAGCAGATTGGGACGAGCCCATGGAGTGGAAGTACCTGAGTGCCTGCCACAGCCCATTGCTGTAGCAGCTGAGGGAGAGGTTTCTCTACCTGGACATGCATGGAGCTGAACCAGCACAGAGGATGGAGCCGCTGGCCAAGGTTGCAGTCCAACCTGCCCATCCCCTCAGAAGAGGGACCCAAAGCCAAACTGAAGAGGAGCCAAGAGCAGCATCTGCTAGGAAGGAGACCTATGTCTGCACCAGCAGTCACCTCCTCAGGAACCCCGGGGTGCAAAGCTGGCTTGTGCTTCCAGTGTGGCCAGCAGGACCACAGGGCAGCTGAGTCCCTGATACCCTGAACTGTAATGAGGGCTTCTGCCCCTGCCAAGCAGAAAAAATCACAGAAGAAGGGGCGAGAGAAGTCAAATGTGGTACATCAGGTCATAGAGGTCTCCTCTCCAAGCAGTGAAGGGGAGGGAACTGTGGCCAAGGAGGAACAGCAGCCGAGCCTCTATGAGAGCGAAGGCAAAAGGGAAGACATCCCAATGATAAATGGGACCATCAGCCCCTTGTCAATCCTAGTGAAGATTGTGGTGCCAAAGTTGGGAGTCCAGAGAGAGATAAAAGAGACTCAGGCTGCACCCACTGTTTAATGAGTTTGCAGAGGGTGCTGAAGCTGGGGATGTGAGTGAAGAAGTTATCCCAGTCTATGAAATTTGAGCAGGATGATTCACTGATAGGGGGCACCCGGCAATGTACCTAACACAGCCCATGCAGTTAGAGATAGCGCAGCACCAAGAGACTATCCAGTTCATGATGGTGCCAAAGATGATGGAGGCAATAATACAAGGGTGTCCTGGTTAGACAAGTGGGTCCCTACCACATGGTGGTGAAAAGGAGAGAGGTGGGTGACCCTGCCCCCACTTCAGCAAGGAAACCTAGTTGTTGGATAATCAGTAAACACTGAGTGAAGCTGAAGAAATGAAGTCTTCACTCAGGTTCACTGCCCAGGCAGGAAGAATAGTTTAAATTGATTGGTCAAACCACTTGGAAGTTCCTATAAAAGGCTGCCAGACACAAATTTGGCACAAGCTTATCAACAGCTACCAATGGACGATGCCACCATGGAAGCTCAAACAATAGTCACCCACCAGGGAGCCTTTAAATGCCACAAACTTCAATTCAGCGTGAGTGTGGCACAGGGACTATTCCAAAGTCTCATGAAACACCTGTTACAGGGCCTTCCAGGGGTAATACCATATTTTGACGATGTCTTAATTTCTGCCAATGACAACAAGGAATTTTTTGACCGCCTAAAGGTAGTCCTTAGTAGATTCCAGGAGGTGGGTCTTAAGGTTAAAAGGGAAAAGTGTAAAATAGCTGTAACCTGAGTTGAATTCTTAGGCTACTTGATAAATGGCTCTGGACTACACCCCACAAACGATAAGGTCAGAGCAATACAAGAAGGCCCCACCCCCCAGGAACCAAACAGAACTACAGGCATTCCTGGGACTATTAAACTTTTACAATGTTTCTCTACCACAGAAGGCAACAGTGGCCAAACCACTGCACCGACTTCTGGATAGAAAAGCCAAATGGATCTGGGGCCAAAAGGAAGCGACCACATTCACAATGGTTAAAAAACTTTTATCGTCCAAAAGTGTTTTGGTGCAATTTTGCGAGAACCTCCCAGTAATCCTCACTTGTGATGCTTCCTCATTTGGCAGCAGGGCAGTTTTAGCCACCGAATGCCAAACGGGACCAAGGTGCCAATTGCCTTTTATTCAAGAGGCAGCCGAAAAGAACTACATCCAGCTGGACAAAGAGGTGCTGGCTGCAGTTGCAGGGTGAAGTGGTTTCACAAATACCTATATGGTAGACATTTTGAACTAGTGACTGACCATGAACTGCTCCTTGGCCTACTTGCTGGAGACCACCCCACACCAACCATATTGTCACTGTGAATGGCAAGGACAATTTTCCTGGCCGCCTACAATTACCATCTATTTCATCAACCTGGCAAGCTCTTGGGCAACGCCAATACCCTCAGCCGGTGCTCACTGGTAGCCTTCATGTAAGATCCAGCCTCTGTTGTACCATGCTCCTAATTGAGGAGCTATCAACCAGACGGATTACAGCAACCGACATAGCTGCACACTCAGCCAAGGACAGAACATTGGCCTGAGTGCTTGAGTGGGTCTGGAAGGGGTGGCTGAAGGGACCGGTGGCACAGCCTTTCAGCCATATTACACTCAGCAGCATGAGCTTTCAGCTCAAAAGGTTATCTATTGTGGGGGGATTGGGTAATAGTGTCCCCTAAGTTAAGGAGACCAATATTAGAAGTCCTACACATAGGTAATTTGGGTATAGTAAAGATGAAAGCATTGGCCAGAAACTACGATTGGTGGCCAAACATGGACTAGGATATTACTGAGTGGGTAGCCACATGTGCACAGTGCCAGGAGTCCAGACCAGCACCCCCCTCTGCTCCAGTGCACAAATGGGAAACATCAAGGTCCCCCTGGTCAAGGGTGTACATAGATTTTGGTGGGCCGTTCCATGGGCAAACATTTCTGGTAATAGTCGATGCATACTCAAAATGGTTAGAAATCGTCCTAATGACCTCCACAACAGTGGAGTCAGTCATCAAAGTGCTAAGAAAATTATTTGCTATGGACGGCCTACCAGACATTCTAGTCTCCGGCAACAGTCCACAGTTCACAGCCACCCAATTCGAACTATTCTTAGCAGAGCAAGGAATGTGCCATGCCCTGATCGCACCATTTCACCCCGCCAGTAATGGACAAGCAAAAAGAATGGTGTGATCAACCAAAGAAGCACTATCCTGAATGGACCAAGGGGACTGGCAAATGTGAATCGATAAATTCCTATTTATACAACACGTAACCCCTAATGCCACCACAAACAGAAGCCCATCTGAACTATTAATGGGCCACAGAACAAAATTAGACTGGCTACACCCTAATTACACATCAGAAGCACCCACCGACTCTATCAGTCAGCACTGATCTTTTAATGTAGGAGACTTGGTGTATGCCCATAACTACACTGGGGATGCTTTTTGGGTCCCTGCCAAGGTAGTAAACATTACAGGCCCCCGCTCATATAGAGAGGAGCTAGAGGATGGTTGAATGTGGAGAAGGCACATTGACCAACTCTGGGGTCAAATCAGTACACCATCAACCAGAAACAATCCAAAACAAAAACAACACCCCCTTCAGGAACAATAAATGCCCCATGGTTACAACTAACACAAACCCAGATAACCAATGGATACACACACCTGGAGAACCGGGAATCCAGCAGGGAGTCATCGACGAACCAGCACCAGAAAAAACAAACATGCTGAGGGCCATAATCCAGAAAGATCCATTGGATAGCCGGGGAATAGCAACAGGTCCAACTGACCTGACAGCCACTGATACACCAACTGAACTGCACAGGTCGGAGTGAGTTTCCCAATACCCCACTTACTTGTGTGAATACATTAGCTAGTTAGCTCCCAATTGGTCAATGGCCTATCTGAGTGGGGATGATTCACTGATAGGGAGATCCCCGGCAATGCACCTAATACAGCCCATGCAGTTAGAGATAGCACAGCACCAAGAGACTATCCGGTTCATGATGGTGCCAAAAATGATGGAGGCAATAATACAAGGGTGTCCTGGTTAGACAAGTGGGTCCCTACCACATGGTGGTGAAAAGGAAAGAGGCGGGTGACCCGCCCCCCCCCCCTTCAGCAAGGAAAGCTAGTTGTTGGATACTCAGTAAACACTGAGTGAAGCCAAAGAAGTGAAGGCTTCACTCAGGTCCACTGCAAAGACAGGAAGAATAGTTTAAATTGATTGGTCGAGCTGCCTGGCAGTTCTTATAAAAGGGCAAGCTGCCAGGCAGGGATTGCTGGAATTACATTGTTGCAATAAAGAGCTGAAGTCACCCTTTGTTCTCTGACTCTCCACTCAACCCACAACTTAACACTAGTGGAAAGTTGAAGCAATGGAGAGTTTGGGAGGGGGAGCCTGAGCACTTGAAGGCCGCCTCCAAGCAGCCACCAGGGACTCTGCCCATTCCCAAAGAGTATAGAGACCTGGAGGAGGAGTTCAGTGAGAAGGTATGTGACATCACACTCTCCCATCACCCCAATGACTGCACCATTGAGATCCTGGCAGGAGCAAAATTCCCCAAGCCAAAGATGTATTCCATGACCCCAAAAGAAATGGAGGAACTGAGGAGTTACATTGACAAAAACCTAGCCTGGGGTTTTATCCAGCCATCCATGGCAGCCCCGGTGCTATTTAAGAGAAGAAGGATGGGTCACTGAGGCTATACATGGACTTTAGGGGAAATAAACAAGGTGTACATAGAGGACATGTACCTTCTTCCCCATATGAAGGACATGTTGGACCACTTGGCCAAGGGGAAAATCTTTACCAAATTAGACTTGAGAGAGATGTACTATAAAGTGAGGATCAAAGAGGGCGACAAGTGGAAAACATCCTTCAACTGCCCATTAGGAAGCTACCAGTTTAAAGTAATGCCGTTTTGGCTCCAGGGAGCTCCAGCAGTATTCATGCAGCTAATTAATGAGGTGCTACATGATCACCTGTACAAAGGGGTCCTCATATAACTTAATGACATCCCCATTTACATGGAGAAAATGGAGGAACACATGAAATTTAGTGTGCCAGGTTCTGAAGAAATTCTTGAAGGGAAGCCTGTACACCAAGCTATCCAAATGTGAATTCCACAAAACCAGCCTGGACTATCATCGATGGAATAGAAATGGATCCAGGGAAAGTGAAAGCCATATTAGAGTGGCAAGCCCCTTAGACTCACAAGCAGCTACAGAACCTCCTGGGGTTCACAAACTTTTACAGGCAATTTATCCCCTCCTTCACGAAGATCACTCTGCCAATCACAGAACTGTTAAAAACAGGAGGAGTGGGAGGAAAGCCCCAACTGAGTTAGCCACTAAACTGGATGCTAAATGCCAAGCAGCTTTTGAGGAACTGAAAAGACTGTTACAGAGGATGCTGTCCTAAAACACTCTAACCCCCAGGAGCCTTTCATCATCCAAGCTGATGCCAGTGATGTGGCTATGGGGGCAGTGCTCGTCCAGAAAAACAGAGAGGGAAAGTTGCAGTCATGCGCTTACACCTCCCCAAAACTCACAGAGACTGAGAGGCCTTGTGCAGTGTGGGAGAAGGAAGCTTTTGCTGTGAGGTGGGCATTGGTGTCAATTTCTCAAAGGAAGTAAAGTGCCTTTGAGGTGTGAATTGACCATAAAAATTTGAAAGCACTGAAACGTCCCTCCAAAAGCTCTCCCTGAAACAAGTCTGATGGGCATAGTATTTAATCAATTTGACTTCAAATTTAAGCACATCCCGGGGGGGGGGGGGAGAACTTCCTACCTGATGCTCTACCCCTCTTGCCACAGTACAAAAGTAACCAAGAAGAAGCTGTAAATGCAATCATCCCCCAAAAGCAGCAGGTAGCACAAGTGACTACAAGGCAACAGATGAGGAAGATGTGGCCAGATCTCAGCATGACCTGACTCAACAGATGCAAAAGGAATTACAGTTTGATACCTGGTTCAGAGCCCATGAGAGTAAACTAACATCAAGAGAAGGGTTGGCATGAGTCGTGGGATGCAACCAGTTTAATAACTGGTTCGGTGAGCGGCGCTTTGCGCCCGTGCACGCCTCACGCATTTGTGTGCAGCATTCAAAATACAACAATTTGAAGCTCAGCTGCTTTCCTTCTAAGGCAGCTCCGGTAAGTAGAACAGTGGAGGCATGGAAATCAGCTGTGCCGCATGAATCAGCTGAGCCAGAAAGAAGGAAATAAAGGACAAGATAGGGTGGGGGCAGGTGGGCAGGGCCAGCTGATCATCAGAGCTACTGGTTCACCCAAATCAGTCCAAACCGGCTGAATACCACCTCTGGCCGGCATGAAAGTGGGACAGGATATATGTTCCCAAAAGGCTATGAGTCCAAGACCTGCATTGAGCCATGACACCAAGCAAACTGGCCATGTTGGGTTCTTAAAGACTTTGCATTTGATTAAGAGACAGTTCTGGTGGCCAGGGATGAAGAAAGACATAGAGAGCTATGTGAAAAGTTGTGCAGTGTGTACGGCAATGAAAAAAAAGACCTGGGAAGTGCCCAGGGTTGCTGCATCAAGTGGCGGAGCCAACCCTGCTCTGGGAAGAGATCGCAATGTATTTTATATTGAGCTCCCAGAGAGTGGGGGGAATACTATGATTTGGACACTAATAGACTTATTTTCCAAGCACTTCACCACCTGCTCAAGCCTCCCATCCACCCAGAGACTGGCTAAGATGTTTCTTCAACATATTTACCAATTGCACGAGGAGCCGAAGTGAATCATCTTAGACTGGGAAGTCCAATTCACTGCTAGGTTCTGGAAGGAATTCATAAAACTGATAGGATCCTCCCAAGGGCTTAGCTCAGTGTTTCATCTGAGTATGAACGGGACCATCAAATGAGCAAACACCATGATAGAACAATGCCTGCAATTATTGCAGGTTCGAATCTCACCGGGCTCAAAGTTGACTCAGCCTTCCATCCTTTCTAAGATAGGTAAATTGAGGACCCAGTTTGTGGGGGCAATAAGCTGACTTTGTATAAATATACAAAAGTATGAAGGCTATTGCTTAGTGCATTATAAGCCGCCCTGAGTCTCCGGAGAAGGGCAGCATATAAATCAAATTTTAAAAAAAATACCTACATTGCTATGTCAACTATGAGTGGGTGGGTTCCCTTCAAAACGCCTGGGGAAATGTAAAGCAAACACTAGGTAAAGTGACCAAAGGTCAAAAAGTTCAGGCAGACAAGAAGCGGTTGCCCCAGGAACCATTCCACATAGGGGAGAAAGTATATTTGTCTACTAAATATCTTAAGCTGAAACTACCTTGCAAAAAGCTGGGTCCAAAGTACATAGTACCTTTCCCCACAGTAAAAGTCATAAACCCAGTCATAGTTAAAACTACTTCGCCTATTAGGAAAAGTGCATCCTATGTTCCATTGCAGTCTGCTTACGTCAGTGGTGGGGTCTGAACAAAGACCAGCGGCTAAGATTGCCCCAGGTCTGATTATAGGGGGAGGGCGGAGGAGAAAGGTTAAACGGATTCTGGATTCCAGACTATACAAGGGGAAACTCCAATACCTAATCCAGTGAAAGGGATCCCCAATATTTGAGGCCAGATGGGTAAAAGCACAGAACATGAAGGCAGATAGATAAGTAGAGAAATTTCATGAAAAATATTCCCAGAAGCCAAGGGGCCCTTCCTAGAGACCAGCCCCCCCTGAAATAACTAATGTATATGCTTATTACTTTTCAGGCGCTTCTTACTTTCTAGGGGAGTCCGACTGCCAACTGCGCCACCAAAAGCCTTGGTGGCGCAGCAGATTAAAGTGCTGTTAAGTAACACCAGCTGCCTACAATTACTGCAAGTTCGAATCTCACCAGGCTCAAGGTTGATTCAGCCTTCCATCCTTCCAAGGTAGGTAAAATGAGGACCTGGATTGTGGGGGCAATAAGCTGACTTTGTATAAAAAAGAACACCGCTTAGGGGGGGCCAAAAGCCCTACTAAGCAGGTATATACAAAAGTATGAAGGCTATTGCTTAACACATTGTAAACCGCCCTGAGTCTCCAGAGAAGGGCAGCATATAAATTGAACTAATAAATAAATTGAACCAATAAACTTTGAAATGTGCCTATGCTGTCACAGCCATCTTTTCATTTCTCAGTTTGCCATAGATTATGAGGGGAGAAAAAGGTTTGGAATGCTAGCCCAGATGAAAACAAGAAATCACCCCATGGGAGCTAAGGTCATCTCAACAGATGTTTGGCAAGGATTTGAACGAACTGCCATAGAGACACCAGAACACCTAACTGGACAATGTGACCTGGACAAAGAAAGGGAGGAAAGAATTCATTCTTTAATTAGGCAAAAACCACGGGAACTAGCTAGAATTGGTTTTGCTTCATGCATGCCAAAATGATGTACTCAATAAAGTTATGCTTAAAGAGATCTGATCATCTCGACTTGCTGGTTTGGTTCCTTACTGGAACCTTAACATTGGGTTTAAGGAAACCTTGAGAAGCACTCCAGAACTATATGAAAACCTCCTTCTGAACTATAGCACTCAAGATGAGTTTATGCAATGTGTTGAACTTCAAACATTGGTTAGCAACATACATTTGTAGTATATGTATAATATGTGATTGACTACTTCCCATTTTTAGAAATCACTAAATTCTCATAATTAACATATAAACCACACTTTGGCTTACTTTAGCATATTGTCCGAATGCAGGATCTGAAGGTCTGATGGTCTTTAATAGAAAACTAGACAAACATTATCTGTTGGGCAGGGGTAAAATCTAAATGTTTTTGCTACCGGTTCTGTGGGTGTGGCTTGATGTGGCGTGGCTTGATGGTCATGTGACTGGATGGGCATGGCCAGCTTGACATCATTCAGGTCACTCTGCTGTGCATGGGGTGCTTGGAGAGAAAGAGAGCAAGACAGCTTTCCAACCTGTGTGTGTGTGTGTGTGTGTGTGTGTGTGTGTGTGTGTGTGAGGGAGGGGGGGAGTGATCTGAAGCTGAGGCACCCAAACTTTTGGCAGCGGCGGGGCAGCTTCTGAGCAGCCAGCTCCACCTGACCTACTCCCTGAGTCTCGCCGTTCTCCTGCCCGCCCCCAAGCAGCAGCTTCCCTGCTCAGCCCCAACAAGCTATGCATCCAGGATGCCCACACCAGCATCCCAAGAGAAGCAGAGAAGATCATCACTTGCAAGCAGACAAGCAGAAGTAGCAAGCGTATGCCATGCTGTGGGAAAAATGAGAGGTCCTGTTGTCCCGCAGAGCCTGCCGCTGCTTGAGTGGGGGCGGGGGGGGCAGGAGAACGGCAAGACTCAGGGAGTAGGTCAGGTGGAGCTGGCTGCTCAGAAGCTGCCCCGCCGTTGCCAGAAGTTTGGGTGCCTCAGCTTCAGTTCGCTCCCTCCCTCCCACACACACAAAAAACAGAGGTTGGAGAGCTCTCTTGCTCGCTCGCTCTCCAAGCGCCCCATGCACAGCCCACTTGAGGAAAGGGCACACACGGCTGGGTGCATTTGGCTGCAGAAGGAGGCACAGCGCAATGGGGTTGTTTTGTTCACCGAGGTGGTACTTCGGGAGGGCAGGCTGACGTCTGCAGCTGACAACTATAGTGAATATGTCCACCTGCCCTCCTGAAGCACCATCGTGGCGAACAAAACAACCCCATTGCTATGGATGCATAGCTTGTAGAGGCTGAACAGGGAAGCCGCTGCTTGAGGGGGGGGCAGTAAGCTGCTAGCTCCTTCCCCGCAGCCCTGCCATGCTTGCATCCCCGCAGCCCTGCCATGCATGCTTCCACGTGGACTTCTGCTTGCCTGCCTTCACAAGCTGGCCACCGGGACGTCAGGAAGGCAGCATGGAAGGCAGGCAAGCATGGCCGGACTGTGGGTCGTGGATCGGTTCGGGGGCGTGGCCAGCCAGCCATTGCTCCTGGTTCAGTGAACTAGCTTCAATCTCCACTACCTATTCGCCCGAACCGGTCCGAACCAGGAGCATTTCACCCCTGCTGTTGGGTCATTGTTTCAAAGGTATTTCCTTAGCTAAACTAAGAACTGACATGGGCAAGCAAAACAGCAGTGTGAGTAGGTGTGACTTCCAAATTCCTGCGAGCTTTCACATTTACTTTCCTTGTGGGAAGCTGGAAGGGAGCATTGGAAATGATGATCACATTGACAACTTTGCAAATTTTCAATCCTATGGGAGTAACGATTCCCAGATTTTGGACGGATTTTTTAGGATAACTCATCTGAGATTCAATTCATTCAAAAATTGTTGTCCTATGAAGCAATAATTGAAGGTTACAAGCGAACAGTAGAGTTTTAGTAGTATATAGATTCCTATATAATAATTCTCAAAGTTCTTTGAAAGGATACAGGAAATATCAGCATGAAGTACGGTAGTTAAATGAACAGATTAATATACAGGTACTTCTTGAGTTACAACAATTTATTCTGTGCCTGTTTGAAGTTACAACGGCACTGAAAAAAAGTGACTTATGACAATTTTTCAATCTTGCAGCATCTCCACGGTCACATGATCAAAGTTCCCATGCTTGGAAATTGGCTCGTATTTATGACAGTTGCAATGTCCCGGGGTCATGATGTGATCACCTTTTGCAACCTTCTGATAAGCAAAGTCAATGGGGAAGCTAGAATCACTTAACAACCATGTTACTAACTTAACAATGGCAGCAATTCATTTAACAACCATGGCAAGAAATGGGGCAAAATTCACTTAACTGTCTTGCTTGGCAACAGAAATTCTGGGCTTAATTGTGTTCGTCAGTTAAAGACTTCCTATATTCATGTTCCTATATTCCTATATTCCTATATTCGTGTTCGTAAGTTAAAGACTTCCCCCCCCCCCCCCCCCCACCTTCTGCTTTTACCAATCAGGGTACTTGAATGAGTCCTAACTAAAACAATGATTTGCTAGCAGACTCCAACAAGAGCCAAGTTTAACTGAACAATGTGCACGTTTTAAAGTACCTTTGATCTTGAGCTAAATACTTTTCTCACCTAATTCCACACTGGCTTGAGCCCCAGCACTTGTTATTTCAGGAAAATAAGAATTATAGTTGTTATTTAAGAAGGCTATCCCATAAACAATTACTTTCTTTTCTGGATATTGTTTTTTTTTAATTGTTTTGTTCATAAATATTTTTGAACACTGGATATTCTGGATATTCTATGTGGGAAAGTGGTAAGTCATGTAGCACAAAATTCTCCATCAAGGCAAAAAAGATATCTACTATTGCTTCCCCTCCCACTTTCACAGGCTTCAGGAGGGGGGTAGTTGAAGAGCAGTTTGTCTGACTATTTCAGCTTCCAATGCAGAATGGATGTGAACTCACTCCTTGGGAAACATACAGAAACTGTATCCTTCCTCCATCAACAAGCCAAACGGCTGGGTTGAAACGAGTCATGCCCTCCGAAAATAAGTTCACTTGTTCTCCATTAAGCACTTGAATGAATCAAATCGTGCCATAACTGGGCACAAAGATCCCTTTTTTTAGTGAGACTTCACATGCACCACAACATTTGAGTAATGTTCTTGCACTTTGGATCCAATCATATGAAATCACATACAGGGAATATAGGTAATATCCAAGCAAGAAATAACATTCACCCAATATAAGAACAGTTCTTCTACTTTACCTCTTCCCCCAGGGTTTTAAATTGATATTGGTCTCAGTCCTAAACTCATACTTCAAACATATAGTAAACAATACAGCGAAGAATGTCTCTAAATGTGGACAGATGTCTCTTTTGTCCATTATTTGAGTAGCGGCTACTGGGCGACCTAGTTGATTTCTGAGATTTCCAAGTCAAAAGGATACCAGAAGGCTTGAACTCTTATTTGATGCTTTCACGGATGAAATCCAGATTCAGAACATATCTTACTTTCTAAATGCTGCCTTAGCAAATAGCACTTATACGTCCTTCCATGTAACCCCCTGTGTGGCCTGTATTTATATTTAGAGTGATAGATGAAGACGCCCGGAGCTGGGGTATTTCTGCTTTTAAAGCCAAGATTCAAGTCATCCTGTGAAGCATGAAGAGGATGGAGTCTTAGCACTTTGTAAGTCCTAAGCAGCTTCTTTGAACTTTCAGCCATGTCCTTTACCTCTTCTTGCACATGGAGTTGGTCCACAGACACCCCTTTTCGCTCCCAAAGTATCTTCTATTTTGCCCTCTCCCCACTTCTCCCCTCAGGCCCTTCTTTTCCTTTCCACATTGTAACATTGTGAGTGACCCGTTATAACCACCGGGGATTTAAAGAAAGAAGGTATCTTTTTGCTTTGTTTTTTTTTGGGGGGGGGGAAGGGGGGGGGGGGGGGGGGAAGGACACACACATAGCCAAACATTCCTTCTGCCAAAGATGTGATAGCAACAGCAGCAGCAGTAGCAACATATAATTTGCCCCAGGGCAATCAAAGCTAGACATGAATAATCAGCCATGCAAGAAGATATGGAAGTTAAGGAACTCATCCTGTACCAGGGAGAGAAAAGAGCAGTAGACGATTTGTGAGGCATGAAAGCTGCCAGCTAGCAACTGGGATTTTGTTGCCTACTTACTGTTTGACGGTGTGAGCAATATCCCACCAAAGACCCTTTTAGGGTCCAATTTTCTCTCCCTTCTAACTGGCTTCGGGAGTGGGAGCTTGGAGACGAGCTGTGCCTGTTGGCAGAACAGCTGCTGTTGCCTTCAAATGGTCATGGTGAAACCTGAGGCCCTCAGGCTTCTTCAGGTAGCATCCTCCTCTCTCTCAGCTTTGGCACTCACTCCTCTGGGCAGCCAGTCAAGTATCAGATAGTCCTGTAACTCGGCTGCTCTACTTGTAATGTGGCTGGATGGTACAGCCTTCCTTGGAGGCTCCCAGAAGGAATATGTTTCTCTACCCCATCAAAAAGAGGAAATACTTGGGGATGGTGGATTTTGTTCCCCTTTAAAACCAAGTACTTCCTACCTTCTCCACTCCCACTTGCTCTTTTAAAACTAATGAGGCAATTGAGAAAGACAGTCTTCTTTGTTCTAATAACTCTGATCTTCCTAGGTGCTTCCCCATTATATCTCTTATTGCTGTGTAAGTGGTGCCATTTTGCAATAGGGTAGTTACAATTAATTCTGTATTTCATATAATTATTCTACAAAATCCATCATGGTAGATAAGATTTATGTTTTTCAGGAGTAAATCCTAGTCAAAGTCAAAATCAATCCCTTTGCCTAGCTATTGCTCTTATATTTGTATACAAGTAATTCTTTTTTTTTTATTGAAAAAGTTTTTTAATAAAATTTTTACATACATTTTCTCCCCCCTCCCCCACCACCCCCCGGACTTCCCAGAGCAAATACAAGTACATGATAAAATACAGCTCAAATTCTCTAAGTTAAACTCCATTTCACACTTATCATAATCCTAATCATTAAACAAGTAAATTAAAGGAAAGCAAGTCTTCTTTTCTTCTCATTCCATCTAATTCGACAAAATCAATCTCCATGTCTCCATTTATAGTTACAGCAGTTAATAAAACAATTAAATATTACGTAATCACAACTATCATTACTCAGTATAACTAATTAATACTTAGCAAATTATTAAGTCTACACAATCTAACAAAATATTTTGTAACTTCTTTCATTTAAAACATAAAAAGAAAACCCAACAACAAAGAAAAATAAAAAACCCTCAGTCAAAAAAAAAAAAAAAAAAA
>WNWU01013599.1:2035265-2068957 GCA_012654045.1 Ptyas mucosa
AAAAAAAAAAAAAAAAAAAAAAACCCCCCCAAATTTAAAATAGAATACTATATAAAATCTTCCGTCCTCCATTTTTAAACCATCAAGGTCCATTTATAGTTAAAACACTTAAAACAATAATAATAAAGTTTTTAATCAAAAAAGGAGTATAACAATCAAACCTCTTATAAATTTATCAATACAGATAAAACATCATTTAATAACTATATCAAACATTTTAATTCTTCATACTAGATTAAACCAGTTGCTAATCTTCTTGTCTTCACATCTTCCAACAGCATATAGAATATCTTCATCATTTGCGTCTACCCACCTAAATAGTAATTTGCTTCTTTATAAAAAAAAAACCCCGAGTGACTTTATAATTATAATTGTAGTAATATCCATCAAATCCAGTCAAAACTAGATTACAAGTAATTCTTGACTTACAACTACAGCTGAGCCCAAAGTGTTGCTTTGTGAGAGAGTTGTTAAATGAATTTTGCCCCGTTTTATGACTTTTCTTGCCACAGCTAATAAGTGAACCACTGCAGTTATTCAGTTAGTAACAGAGTTGTTAAGTGAATGTGGCTTCCCCATTGATTTTGCTTGACAGGTCACAAAAGGTGATCACATGACCTCGGGAGATTGCAAATGTCATAAATATGAATCATTTGCCAAGCATCTGAATTTTGATCACATGACTATGGAAATGCTGTAATGATTGTGGGAAAAACACTTACAAGCCACTTTTTTCAGTGCTGTTGTAATTTTGGTCACTAAATAAATTGTTGTAAATCAAGGATTATCTGTATTTTATTTACTCATAATCATGCTGTTCTTCAATGTCTCTTCACTCAATTTTTATTTCTTACCTGTGGACCATTTGTTTGTTCACTATAGCTGAAGCAACTTTGCCATTTCTCTCTCTCTGCTCCTATTAAAGTATTGAGATACATGTGAAGTAGAAATTATTTTAAAAGAAAAGAGGTGTTTCCCAGGCAGGGAGGAGGACTCAAGTGGGAAATTAGCCTTGAGTCATTGTGCAGCTGCAAAAGATCCAGGAATGACATCACCTAGACTGTATAGAACCATATCTATAGTATAGTTAATATAGTG
Source organism: Ptyas mucosa (assembly GCA_012654045.1). NCBI lineage: Eukaryota > Metazoa > Chordata > Lepidosauria > Squamata > Colubridae > Ptyas > Ptyas mucosa. The sequence goes on from WNWU01013599.1 coordinate 2,036,364, forward strand.
GACATAATACTATAGATAATATAGCAAGATGCAGATAGTATACTTGAATTTCATTGAGGCATTTGACAAAGTATACCTGGATTTCAGTAAGCATTTAACAAAGTAGCCCACAACCAACTTCTCAGCAAGTTAGAAAAATGTGGGATAGACAGCATTGTCACTAAATGAATTCAAAACTGGCTGATGAACCTCACTCAACTTGTAGTCCTTAATAGAACTATATCTGCATACCGGGAAGTAAGTTGTGGGGTATCCCAAGGTTCTGTCTTAGGCCAAGTACTCTTCAATATCTTCATAAATGGTTTAGATGAGGGAATAGCTTTTACATTTAGGCAAGAAAAATCAAATGTACAGGTATATTTCGTAGAACCTGGCTCAATACCAACAACTGCTAGAGGGTCATTTAAATATGAACCAGCAGTATGTTGCAGCCGCCAAAAAAGCCAATGGACTCCTAGGCTGCATTAACAGAGATATAGAATTGGGTGTATCTAGTTTAATGAAAACAAGGACTAGGGGTGACATGATCGTCGTGCCTTTGCGGCCTCTGACCCGGCATCGAACTCACCTAGCTCCTTGGTTTTCCGAGGAGCTGAGGGAGATGAAGTGCCGGAAAAGACGCCTGGAGAGCGGGTGGAGGACCAGCCGGTCCGAATCTGACCGATCGCTAGTGAGGGCTTATATTAAGACCTATCTAGTGGCGATAAAAGCGGTAAAATCTACCTATTTTGCCGCTCTTATTGCATCATCAGATAATCGCCCAGCCGCCCTGTTTAGGGTGACCCGCTCCCTCCTACATCTGGAAGCGCGGGATGATCCCTTGCAGGGTCGAGCTGAACTTTGTGCAGTATCTGCATGACAAGATCGCTCAGATTCGGGAAGATCTGGCCTCCGACTGGGTAAGTTCAGACGGGATGATTGAGGCAGGTCTTGAGAATATTATCTGGGAGGAGTTCGATCCTGTGACTCCCGAGGACGTGGACAGGATTCTGGGACGGCTGAACACGACCACATCTTTATTGGACCCGTGTCCCTCCTGGTTAGTGCTGGCTTCCCGGGAGGTTACACGAGGCTGGCTCCAGAGGATTATTAACGCTTCTTTGAGTGAGGGTGCCCTGCCGGTTGCTTTGAAAGAAGCGGTGGTGAGGCCCCTCCTCAAGAAGCCCTCTCTGGACCCGGCTGTGTTGGCCAACTATCGTCCAGTCTCCAACCTTCGTTTCATTGCGAAGGTTGTTGAGAGTGTGGTGGCGCGGCAGCTTCCACATTACCTGGATGAAGCTGTCTATCTAGACCCGCTCCAGTCCGGCTTCAGGCCTGGGCACAGCACGGAAACGGCATTGGTCGCGTTGGTTGATGATCTCTGGAGGGCTCGGGATAGGGGTTGCTCCTCTATCCTGGTCCTATTAGACCTCTCAGCGGCTTTTGATACCATCGACCATGGTATCATGTTGCGCCGGTTGGAGGGGCTGGGGGTGGGGGGCACCGTTTTGCGGTGGTTCTCCTCCTACCTCTCCGACCGGTTGCAATCGGTGTTGGCAGGGGGGCAGCGGTCGACCCCGAGGTGCCTCACTTGCGGGGTACCGCAGGGATCGGTCCTCTCGCCCCTCCTGTTCAACATTTATGTAAAGCTGCTGGGTGAGATCATCCATGGCTTTGGGGTGGAATTCCACCAGTACGCTGATGATATTCAGCTGTACATCTCCACCCCAGGCCACCCCAACAATGCCCTTGAAGTGATGTCCCAGTGCCTGGAGGCCGTGCGGGCCTGGATGGGGAGGAACAGGCTTCGTCTCAACCCTTCCAAGACCGAGGGGCTGTGGCTTCCGGCGTCCCGATATAACCAGCTGGTGCCATCGCTGGTTATTGGGGGTGAATCATTGGCCCCCACGGAGAGGGCTCGCAATTTGGGCGTCCTCCTGGATGCACGGCTGTCTTTAGAAGAGCACATGACGGCCGTGGCCAGGGGGGCTTTCTATCAGGTTCGCCTGATACGCCAATTGCGTCCCTTTCTGGATCGGGACTCCCTACGCACAGTCACTCAGGCACTCGTCATTTCCCGCCTGGACTACTGTAATGCTCTCTACATGGGGCTCCCCTTGAGGTGCATCCGGAGGCTCCAGTTGGTCCAGAATGCGGCTGCGCGGGGGATTATGGGAGCAACGGGACGCTCCCATGTGACACCTCTCCTGCGCGAGCTGCACTGGCTTCCTGTGGTCTTCCGGGTGCGCTTCAAGGTGTTGGTGACCACCTTTAAAGCGCTCCATGGCTTAGGGCCAGGGTACTTACGAGATCGCCTTCTGCCGCCAATAGCCTCCCACCGGCCAGTACGTTCGCACAGAGAGGGCCTCCTTAGGGTGCCGTCCGCCAGACAATGCCGGCTGGCGACCCCCAGAGGGAGAGCCTTTTCTGTAGCGGCACCCGCCCTGTGGAATGACCTACCCCCAGAGATACGCATGATACCTGACCTCCGGGCTTTCCGACGAGCCCTGAAAACACATTTATTTCATCTAGCCGGCCTGGCTTGACCCTATTGTTTTGGTTTTAAATTATAAATTGGTTTTAACTTGGTTGTTTTAAATTGTGGGCCAAAACTATTTAATTATTTTAAATTGTTTTTTTAATTTTGTATGCTCTATTTTATTTTGGCTGTTCACCGCCCTGAGTCCAGTTGGAGAAGGGCGGTATACAAATTAAATAAATAAATAAATAAATGATAGCAGTGTTCCAATATTTGAGGAGCTGCCACAAAGAAGATGGGGATCAACTTATTTTCGAAACACCTGAAGGTAGGACAAGAAGCAACAGATGGAAATTAATCAAGGGGAGAACCAATCTAGAACTAAGAAGAAATTTCCTGAGAGTAAGAACAATTAACCAGTGGAAGGCTTGCCTTCAGAAGTTGTGGGTTTCCATCACTGGAGGTTCTTAAGAGATTCAACAGTTGTTTGTCCAGAATGTTATAGGGTCTCCTGCCTGTGCAGGGGGTTAGACTAGAAGACCTCAAAGGTACCTTCCAACTCTGTTATTCTTTTATTCTGTTATTCTATCTGTTCCCAAGGTAAGGCAAGCAATGTGGGAAGATTCTATGTATTATATAGGCAGAATATAATAAGATAGATAGATAGATAGATAGATAGATAGATAGATAGATAGATAGATTAGATAGACAGAAACAAATAATAATAATAGTAAGAGTAATATTATTATTATTATTATTATTATTATTATTATTATTATTATTATTCGGCTTATAATAACAACAATAATAACAATAACAATATGCCAGATATCATGGTTGTTGAGGGCTGAAGCGTATAGTTTATTGATATCGCTGGACCAGGAGACGCCAGAGTCAAAGAAAAAGAACTGGAAAAAAATACGAAATATCGCGACCTGGCCATCAAAACTACATGGCTATGGATGAAACATGTAACAGTGATACCCATTGTCATCGGCCACTTGGTACCATGTCCAAGAATTTTACAAAACATATGAAGAAATTGCAGCTTCCTGCAATAACACTAGCGGAACTGCAAAAAACTGTGCTACTCAGAACATCATACATTTTAAGAAGATACTTGGTTGATACCTAGGATGCTGGCAGCAACCCGTATCAACCATTAGCGCCAGTCAATCGTATTTGTGATGCATTTTTAAATGTTCAGTTGACTAAGTTTCATATTTAATGAATAAAAGAGATGATGATGATAATGATGATTTCAATCACTGTATATTTGCGATGGATAAATACCTTTTCTTCCTGGCTGGCCCTGGTTGCTCAGCCAACAGTTTTGAGTCCTGTAGTCCATTTTTCACCAGATATCCAGGAACTCCAACATCTAGTGCGGACCTTGTTAATCCAGGCGACATCCGAGCCGGTATGGCTTTCTGAAATTTACCTCTCACCGTATTTTTACTGGGAGAGACACTCTTTGTCTGACTCCTCTGATGAGATCTATCCAATATGGTTGAACCTTTGGCATAGCTCTCATCTTCCTCAGAGCACACAAGCCTCACAACCACATCAAGGTAGTGCCTCATTGGGGGACTTAACACTTGTCAATCAGAAAGAGAAAAAAGTCTGGATAGTGGATGTAGCAATGCCTGGAGACAGCAGAATAGAAGAGAAAGAATTGGAGAAGATAATAAAATACAAAGACCTACAAATAGAAATAGGACAACCATGGCAAAAGCAAGTAAGGGTAGTACCAATAGTAATAGGCGCCTTCGGTGCAGTCCCAGAACAACTGGAGCACCACTTGAACACCTTAGGCATTGACAGATTTGCCATCAATCAATTGCAGAAGGCAGCTTTACTTGGAACTGCTTCCATCCTGCAACGATATCTATAACACCGTCAAACATCCAGATTTGTCTATCCCAGGTCTTTAGTAAGGACTCGATAGGTAGACAAAAATGCCAAACCCAGTCTGAACATCTGGCTGACTGCACGAATAATGATAATGATAATGATAATGATAATGATAATGATAATGATAATGATAATGATAATGATAATGATAATAATAATAGACAGACAGAAAAAAAGATGAGTCAGTGAGAGAGAAACACAAAGACTTTTGGGGGGGGGGGGAATAAGAATTGAGTCCATAGTAAACATTTTGGAGTACTGGGATAAAATTGTGGCATATTTAGTATATGATTTATTAGTAAGATACGCTTATGCATAAAGAAATGTATGGGTATTTCAAATTAGAGAAATTAGAGAATGCAGATTACACTAAGATGGCAAGAATATCCAATACTCAGAAGACAAGCTCAGGATCCAAAAGATCTTGGCAGACTTGAACAAAAAGCCCTATCCAAAAACATGAAATTTAATTTGGAGAAAAGCTATGTTTTACACCTAGGTAGAAAAAACTAAAAGTACAAGTACAGATTGGGTGAAACCTGGCTCAAAAACAGTAACTGTGAAAGGGATCTTGGAGTTCTAGTGGACAATCACTTAAACATGAGCTAGCAGTGTATGGCAGCAGCCAAAAAAGCTAATAAAATCCTTGTTGCATAAAAAGAGGCATAGAATCAAAATTACATGAAGTATTAGTATCGCCTTATAAGTCTTTAGTAAGACTACACCTGGAATACTGCATCCAGTTTTGGTAATCACATTACAAAAAAAGATGTTGAGAATTTGGAAAAAGTGCAAAGAAGAGCAAATAAGATGTTTAAAGGCTTGCAGACAAAAACATGAAGAACGGTTGCAGGAATTAGATATGGCCAGTCTAGAGAAAAAAAGGGCTACAGTATTCCAGTATTTGAGGAGGACAGCAACTTATTTTCCAAAGCACCAGAAGGCAAGACAGGAAATAATAGATGGACACTAATCAAGGGGAAACTTCATAACAGTGAGAACAATTAATCAGTGGAACAGCTTGCTTTTGAAAGTTGTGAATGCTTCATCACCAGAATAACAACTCTGTTATCCTATTAAACTCTACAACAGTCAGCATTATTGCTAATCACTTCAGAGAATAGTTTTCAGTTTCAGTGGGAAGAACGTTTTTCTGTGTCTTTGAGACAAGCCATCCCCTTCCCAGCTCCACAGAACTAGATGGGCGGAATTCTCTAGAAGATTTTAATATTTGAACATGAGGTAAGTAAATGGCACATAATCACACCCCTAATTATTCCAGCATTATTCCAATTTGGCTTTAAGGAATTGGGCATTGGGCAAGAGATTTAGGAATGATTTGGGCATGGGATAATTAGGGGTGTAATTATGTGTCATCAAATCACTGTTGCCTCATAGCCACCACATAGACAGATTTTCTACATGATGATCTAATCCTAAACTGGTCTTTTGATTCTTCCAAATGTGCACTCATTGCTACTGTAACTGAGTCCATTCACCTTTCTGGAGATCATACTCTTCTTCTCTTTCCTTCCCCTCTTTCCCAACATTGCAGTCTTCTTCAGATAATTATGCAATGTATCTGAAATTGAATAATTGTGTCTCAACTGAGAACTCTGGTTTAATTTGTTCAATGTTCCAGAATTTTATTTTCTGGCTGTCCATAGTATTCTCAGGAGTCTTCTCCAATACTGAAGCTCACAAGCGTCACTACAGTTCCTATTCTACTTTAAAGTCCAATTGCCAAAATATTTGATTTCAATCAGTGACAAATAGGGTATGCCTACATTCCATGCAATAAATGAAATTGTGACATCATGCCATACCCAAATATTAAACATACAGGAAAAAACTCTTGTGACTCTTATGCAAGAGGCAAAGACATTTTTCAGTTTCTGCCGGTTGCTTCTTAGGGGCAATATCTGTTCAGATTTCTGTCTATGGAGATTCTCAATCATCCAGATCATGGCTATCCCAAAGGTGCTTTTCCAAAAGACAATTGAACTTTCTTGAGTTTGTTTTTCCTTTGAAAAAATTTCAACTCTCCTCCAAGAATCTTCTTCAGTTCTCTTGTTCAGCTTTCTGCTACTGTGTCCCATGACATTGCCAACAAAGAGACATGGGATCACACTGCCATCCTCAGGCATCCCCCAACTTTACCAAATATTGTATTTTTCTTCTTTCCAAATGTGTTACTGTGTAGTCTAATCTAGTAACAATCACACTTGAAAAACTAAGAAATCAAATGAATGTATCCTAATCAAGCTGGATATCTGAAATGTTAAGGACAAAGAACAGGAACCAGAGTAGTTTAATTGGTTTATCATATAGGCATGTATTTTAATTTTATTCTTTCCATTATTAAAACAATAGGATACTAGTTTGTGTATTTTTGAAAAATAGGGTAATAATTTACTAAACAGTCAATTTTAAAATCAATTAAATGTCATTTTTGTTTTTGCAAAATATTATTTTACAATAGTACAAATGATTATTTTTGACCTATGTTGATTTGGTAAATCATGGTTAAACAATCCAGTTTAGAGTTATCTTAAAAATAATTAAAATGAATCACAGAACAAATTATTCATGGAATAAATCAGTCCAGAGTTCTTACTTTGGGCAGAAATGATGAGCGGCAAATTATTATAGTTTGGACATACTGTGCAAATATCTTAGCATCCTTGAGAAATCTATAATCCTGGGAAAGATAGAAATATCTAGTGGCATCGTAGACGGACTTGACTGCAGCAGTGATGGATATATAGCTGGAAGACCTGAAGGGCCAGGTTGAGGGCACTTCATCATGGAGAATTCTGTCTATGTGGTTGTTAAGAGTTGACATTAACTTGATGGCATGTAATCTTAAAAATAGTGCTGGAGTGCAGAAAGTTAATCATTCACTAGTTAAAAGCAAAAAAAAAAAAAGAATAGTTCTCTTGTATGAGAACTGATTATAAAACTGTGACTAATTTAAGTTAAAGGAACAAATGTTAAGGTGATATTCCTGAGAAATATAATTGTTAACTAGGGAGAAAAGATAAGCACAGAGATTTAATGCCAGGGATAATAATGGGTCATTATATTTTTATATTCCAGTCTCATTTATAAATCCATAATATCTGGTAATAGAAATTCCAGGAATACCAGGAATACCAGGAAAAATATACTGTATGAAACATAATGTTATGAGTATTTTTTGTGGTTTCCCTTTCAACAGGCAACAGAAATTTGTTATCTTCATAAAAGCCCAAGATGGGGCTGGGGAATGAAGGCTGAAGTTACCACGGGCCCAATGATATCCACCACAGTTGCTATCAGACTTAAGACCAAATGAAAGGGCAGAAAAATCTAGTTCTGCATTGTTGCCTGTAATATCTAATTAGATAGATCTGGAAACTTGCAAGTACTTAAGGAAATAATAAAGATAAAGGTAAAGTTTCCCCCAGTTCAGTTGTGCCTGACTCTAGGGTGGTGCTCATCTCAGTTTCTTAACCGAGGGAGCCAGCATTGTCCGAAGATGCTTCTGTGGTCATGTGGCCAGCATGACTATATGCCGAGGTGCACAGAACACTGTTACCTTCCCATTGAAGTCGTAGCTATATCTATTCATATTTGCCTCTTCCATTCTTGAGCTGAGCACTTGGTATTTAAGAAATTATTGTCTTTAATTCAAGAGACATTGTGTGGTTATTAAGTATAGTAGCCATTTATATCTCTGTCCTCCATAGATTTGTTCAGTTTTCTTTTTATAAATGTGTGGCCATCACCACATCTGATAACAATACTGTTATTGTTATCTGTTAATTAACAATGCATTATGAATACTGTTAATTAACAATGCATTATACAAGGAAGTTTTTCTATAGGTTCTGAAGATCCCCAAACAATGGATGATCCAAAATTCTTACACTTTGTGAAAGGAGGAAATGTTTTTCTCTGTCCATAATTTCTGTACCAGGCATAATTTTTATCAGATATATCTTTATCATGTCTCCCCTTTTCTCTAAGTAAAAAAGTTGGAATCACACACTCATCTTTTGCTATTCCAGAATCAATTCCAAAGCTATGAATTTTTACAATATTATTTGTAGTCAGGAGCCAAGTCATTTGTAGTGTATGTAACATGGGGGTGGGGGAAGGGGGGATTGTTTGTTTCCAACATTGAAGTTCAGCATCTATTGTTTTGTCTCATCTCAGGTTAACTCAATACAATCTTCCTCTCACACTATAGATCTCATCTCAATGTGATATACAGTTATATATAAATTAAATTAATTAAATTGTGATATATAGATACTTAAAAAAATATTTGCAAATCCTTAAAGAGGCAAAGTAACTTGATTGTTTCACAGATTTTTCAGCATTCACAGCACGGGGTGTTTTTTTTTTTGGTTTTTTTTTTTGCATGCCACCCTCAAAGCTGACATCAGCCAAAGCACAGAAAAACTGAAAGAAGGAGTGCAGGATCGGAAGAGGTGGAGAGACCTGGCCCATAGAATCATCAAGAGTTTGACACAACTGAATGGATAACATCATTTCTTCCATACAGTCTGACAAATGTATTCATGCTGGTAATTTCAATTTATGAAAATAACTAGGATTGATGTCATTTTTAGTGTTACCAGATCTCCAGCAAAAGGAGTACATGTTCTCCTTTTGTTCCTCTATCTGGCAGGCATAGCCTTAAAATCAAATATTGCCCTGTTTGCTTTCTGAGTACTGTGTCTCTTCCTGAACAACTCCCCACCACCAGCGCTTCCCTAATAAACGCTAACTACAAGTTACCAAGCTTAGATCTATGACTTTAATTAGTAGATTAGTACCCTTGGCTTGCCCTGCTACCTGAAATTGACAAAATCTTATCAAGTACACAGAGAAGGCAAATCTAAACACATTCTTCTGTCTGAAAAACCAATCTTTCCGATGTTGGTAAAAGTAATTTAATGTATAAGTAGGCTTAAATACATTTTTTGCAGTTTGTCACTGTAATTTTTATTGTGGATTCAAGAATGTTAAACAGTTAATGCATCCTCTCCTCCCCCTCCCTCATTTGTCCTTCTTCCCCCTTTCAGCTATCTGGTAGCTATCTACCATATGTAGGCTGTTCAGACTTTTTGTACAGTGTTGAAACTCTTCCCTAGTAAAGTAGCTCAAGCAAAGGGAGTAGAAATGAAGCTGATAAAAGTTCTGTTTCTTTCTTCTTTGCAAAACATTTACGTTGCTACTTAAACTATGGTTTCAAGGTCTGCTTTGTGGATAGAAAGAGAAGTATGACCTTTATCTTTCCTTTTTGCACAGGTTGAGGTGTACATTTTAGCTCCAGGGCCACCTCTCTGTCTTTTGCAGGTTTTAGACCTCATGACCTCATCTCCAGCAATATGTGACCTCAGTAGCCTTCAGCTACTGAGAAAACCTTGCAAAAAATGTTGGCAGGTTGCATTTTCATTTCATAATTAGCAATATACTTTTAAATAGCATATAGGAATGGTAAGTTGTTCACACTTCACAGTTACACTTTACAACCACCATTTGGACTTTTTGCAAATAGCCAATGAAACATGGATTGGAGGAAGAGCAGCATTTTAAAAAATCCATTGTACATGGAGAAAGTGGATTCACTAAGTTTGGATCAGATAGTGTCTGGATCATGTTTTTTGCATTCCCCCTCTCAGTTGGGGAGTAATCACTAAATTTCTTTAGGTGTTCCCTGCCTGTTCTCTGTATTCTGACATCTGCATCAATGAAAGTGATTGAATAGTCAATGGTTTGGATAGATTGGGGGACAGAAACAGTATCGTATGAAAGTACTGAGACAGAAGGCCTTTTTCCTAACCAGGGCACAAATATGCCCTGACAATGTCTTCTTGTGGTTGTTGTATTTGCATGCTGCTGCCTTGATCCCCAGCCCATGGCTGAAACAACCTTGCATCTAAACATAGAATAAATATGCATGGCAACCTTTTTCTGCTAAATTCTCATGATGTTACCTCTGCCACAATTTTTACTTTCCTGGTAGAATAAGCTAGGCATAGCTGCATGACACCTTGCAGTTCCTTCAACATGCTGAACAGCCAGGTAAAGAGGAAAAGCCCAAAGAACTACACTTTACCTGGCATTCTTTGCTGAGATTTGAGAATGAGGTTATTTCATTTCAGAACATAAGCAGATTCTAAAGTATCCACTGAGCAGCTGTCCAGCAGATTTGTAAAGCTGGTAAGTGGACCTATGTGTAATAAAACAGGAATGGGCACCTGTCCAAACTTACCCTTTTGCCTTCTGCTGAACAACTGTTCAGTGAACACATGGAGTTGGTGAACTTTGACAGGTGTGTCATGTTGCTTTGACACACATGCTAAAGCCAGAGATGTGGTTGAGTTGTCTGTCAAAACACCATCTTCCAAACCCATTCCTGTATTATTGTCCTGACTGGTAGATATTTTATTACTTGCTTTTCCACTTGATCAGAAAAGGAGAGTGTACCAAAGCTAGAGAGTTTAAACTACACTAATCACTTTCCTTAACAAGTTTGTGTGTGTGTCTGTGTGTGTGTGTGTGTGTGTGTGTGTGTATCTCTGTGTGTCTGTGTGTATCTGTGAGTATGATTTCTGGAGACAACCTGGACAAGTCCCTGCAGTTTTCTTGGCAAGGAATTCTTTGAAGACTTTTTTCTTCCTAGGGCTGAGAGAGTGTAACTGGCCCAAAGTCTGGCCCAGCTGATGTCACGTCTAAGGCAGAACTAAAATTTCCTGGTACCTTAACCACCACAACAGACTGACTCTAAAAATAGAGTTAAATCGAGATTCTACAAGATAAAATGTTTCTTTGGGCTGGGTTTTGTGTGTGTGTGTGTGTATGCACACACACACACACACAAACATGTACACACGTGTCTTTGAATCAATATTGACTCCAGGCAATTGCCTAGACAAGTCCCTACAGTTTTCTTGGCAAGATTTCAGAAATGGTTTGCCCTTGTCTGTTTCTCTCTGAGAGAGATTGACTGGAATGATAGTGAATATTTGTAGTTTGGGTGATAAAATTTGACCACCCAAGCTAGGTCACCAAGCTGGCCTTGTTCCTAAAATGGGCCTAGAATTTATGGCCTCCTAGCTTCCATTCCAATGCTTTGCCACTGTGCCACTCTGGCTCTCTAACATGTCTTACAATTGCAAAATCAGGACATCGTCCTTATGCAGTAAGGCAGAACAGAGGCAATGGAAGCCAAATAGGGATTGGCAAATAAGCACAATAACTTTATAGCTGCACTATATACTGAAAGACACGTGAAAGTATTTCAGTTCACCAGTGGAGTAGAATATTTTATGCCTTGCCAGACAATGGTTGCAAGATAGTGACAATGAGTCCCAAATAAAGGAGAATAATATTTATTATTTATTCTTAAGACATGGCAGTTGAATGTGTTTTACTATTTTTTTCTTATAGTATACACTAGGATTTGCAGAATTTTGTAGGAATTTAAAATATTGGTCCTTATTGTACTGATGACCAGGATTCCAGGGTCAGGAGAAAATCTAAATTAGTCTTTTCATTTTAGCAAATATTGGTAAGTAGATATGTGTGTGGCATAGCAGGAAACACAAAACAAGAAGGCCTAGCATTCAGCTGTTGCCATTTGCCCAAACCAAAGACCAAGAAGTGTTCCTTGATTGGGAATTCCCTTGCTAAGCCTTCAGCATGAAGCATGTGCAGTGAAAGTACAAGATATTTCTACAAGAATGCCCAGAAGTGGCATTTGAATTAGTCTTTGGGCACATTACGATACATAGACAAGTCTCTGGGAAGAAAGCCTATATATATATATATATATACAATCCATGAGCAATAGCATTCTGAGTTCTAGGTGCCCACAAGCCGGAGTGCTAGGAGATGGCCAAGTCCAAAGTGAGCATGTTATAATGTAAGCTTCTTCTGTAGTTGTGCTCTTTGTTGCAATGTTGCCTCACTCTTCTTCACTGGTTTGCCTTGAACTCTTAGGAGCCTTGATCCTTGCTACTGTGTGAATGTTAAAAAGAAAAAGAAGAGATTCTGGTTGCCCATTGCACCAAGACCGCGGAGTTTGCACACATTCACTCATACTGACTGCAAACACAGGCATACAGTTGCATTGACAGCAGTAAGTGCACATACTGCAAAGGCAGCTACTATCACCCTTAAGTTACATCATTCAAATGGGGCTAAAGTCACCAAACTTGCTGGATAATGTAAAAACTTGATTTTTCTGAAATAAACCACCTTTGGTGCCATAAGAAAATCACCTTACCTGTTTCAAATTTCAGTTTGCCAACTGCCTGTCCTCACTGGAGCCAAAAGAAACTACACATCCCCAAATCATTTCTCTAGCTGTAATCTTAAGGATAAGGGAGGAAGAAAAGACTTGCAGCAAAAATAGGAAGGTAAGAAAGGTTGCGGTATAATCCATTTGGTTCTTACCTGCCCAGGAGACTTATACGGTGGTGCTCAAATAAAAAGAAGGTGGAATAGAAAGAGCAGTTCAGACAAATGGTTGAGAAAGCATGAAATGAAATACATTGCTTTTTTGTCTGAAAATAATATTTAAAAGAATCTGCTCACTATGACCAGGTATTAGCTATGAATGAATCCAGCATTGTGCAACTGAACTTCTGCTTATTGAGCGAAAGTTTCCGATCCACTTTCCATTTGCAGAGTTGCCCTGGCAGCTACTCTCAGATAGGAAAATGATTAAGTGTTTTCTATTTTGCTGACAGAAATGTAACTACTAAATACAATTTCTTATTTCTTATCAACTGAACTTTGTATCATGTATTTAAGACAGGATTTGAACTACTGGAATTTCAGCCTCCCTTAGTAATACATTCATCACTGTAAGTTATTTGTACGAATAATAAAGTGGGAAATTAATTAATTAATGTCCACCCTCTTTGAAAAATGAAATGATACTCATGTGGAATACCCTAGCACTGTCAATCCACTATGCAAGGAAAGGACAAGAAAGGAAAAGTAAAGGGAAAGATAATATAAGGTATGGCTATAATTCATCATGACAAAGGCAAGATACTCTGTAATGAAACCACATGATTGAACAATAAAGGCCTAAATCTGCCTAGGATTGGAAAACTTGATAGGTAATACATTAGATAGCTTTCCACACAAAAGGGAATTCCTCTTGGAATCAAGTAAGCTGAGAACATTTAAAAAATCATTGAAACTTCTACATTTTCATGGGGTCCTTATTCTAATTTTAAAGTATTACTGAATAAATAGATCATTTATTTTTCCCATATTTCTCCAATCTAATGTACCTAGTCTCCCAAATGTAAAGTTGTCCCATCTCAAAAAAACATACAAATACTTGTAGGGACTTGTAAATTTCTTTACACAGAAAATAATTTTAAAAGAGCAACTTAAAACAAAAAGCAGTACTTTGAATTTATACCATTTCTTTCCTTTCCTTTGAAATTCCCCTAAAACATGTCTATTATCAAATTTTCCAGCATCTTATTGAGAGGGATTCATATGAATGAAGACCCTAAAGAGCTACAGCAGAACAATGGAAATATTAAAGAATAGAACAGTGTTATCTTGCACCTGTGAGTTCTGCATATCCAAAGATTATTTCTAGAAAGGTTTTCACTCATAGGAATAGCTATCAGTAATGTGAAATGGTATAGTTAACATAATTAACATTATAGTCAGATTGAGTAATTTTGATTTGACTCACTTCCTATTTTTTCTACTGTTGTTTGCTCTGTCTTATTTCTGTAATAAGACATTCCTGTAATGTACATTTAACATGAACACAATTGTTCAACTTACAAGCTATTACAGATTTTTGGAAAAGTGCAGATTTTGATGCATCATTGCATACCATTTTGTATTCTAAGTTGAGAGATGCAAATCTGAAGTGAATAAATTCCATCTCCCAATCCTACTCCTTGACCGACCTAGAATTTTTTTTATCAAGTAGAAAGCAAAATATTGTAAAATAATATGCCATTACTTCTCCATTTTTTCTTTCCTTATTAAAAACAGGAGAACGGTTTTTTGTTTTGTTTTTTGGCTGTAACATGTGAGAGAGAAGATTTATGGTTTCTTGTACTTGAGATCTCCACTTTCATATGATTTAAAGTATGGAGAGAGTGGGTAAAAGAATCGTTTGGTACTTTGCCTGCAAATATTGGAGAGGAATGTTTTCAGAGAAGCTTCTGCAATTGATTATTAGCCATGCTAAGATGCTAATTTATACCTAATAAAGCAGTAATACTCTGAAGATTTAAACTTACCACTTCCTCTTTAGTTTTATAAATGAGGAATCATGGGAAAGTGTTACATGGCACATGCTATGCTTATATTTTCCTGCTTGCCCAAAATACCTGTGGTGTAAGAAATTATAATCTCACACATCTGGGAGACATTAAAGACACATAATGTCAACAACCAGCTAATCAAAGTAATATGATCTCACAAGTTAATATAAAGCTGGTCTTAAGCAAATTTTGACATTTTAGAATACCAAGATATGATGGTATTGTGATTTTCACTTCTTTGCAGTGCTTAAAAAAGACTATTGTCAAGTCTATTCCTTCCTGGCCAATTGATAAAGTAAGATATTTTAGTCAATTATCACTAAGAAGGACCTCAATTTCCTATCAAAACACAATCCCTTGTCCTGTTCCCACCAAAACAAACTACAGGCTTGTCAACTGGCATATCCTATGGCCTGAATTGGCCCTTTTATATTGCCATGGTAGGGAGAACAGAATAGTTGACTGTCCTCACATACTCAATCTAAGTTCAAGATGGGCAGCTATATACATGTTTTAAATAAACAAATAAATATCATGTTAGGGAGCCTACCAAATGAGAAGCTTGCAGAAAATGTCCTTGCAGAACTGGATTGGAACATTTTCAAATGCTTAGATAAGGTTTCAATCCACATTTTCAGGCAAGGTCAATGCTTGCAAATGGTGATTTGCACAAAATTTTGCAATTTTCCTCAAGAAATATTTCTGACCAAGCACTGTCTACTGTCCACTACTGTCATAATCAATCAAATCTCCAAGAGCTTATCTATTACTCTGTAAGCAATTCTGAACCTACATCTATTCTTGTTAAGAATAGATTTCTTAATCTTTAATAGATTAAAGAATAGATTTCTTTAATCTATTAAAGAATAGATTTAAGAATTTTAAGAATTTCCCAAATTTTTGAGAACTGAGACTCACTTTATTGTAACTTTTCACCTGTTCCTGAGAAACTTAAAAGGATGAATCCTCCCTGTTGTATTACTGTTTGAATTATCAGTGTGAACATGCTTCTTCATTGGAAGAAGGCAAACCCAAGGAGATAATTGACAGGACTCATTGAATGTGGAAATTCTGCTTTGGTAGCACTGGGGTGAGGGGCAAAGAATACAGTCACTTCAAAAGTAACATTTTGAAAAGGCACAAAAAACCAGCAATGTGTAGTTCTAGAACAGGGGTGTCAAACTTGCGTCGTCACGTTGTCATCACATGATGTATCGCAATTTTTTCCCACTTAGCTAAAATGGGGATAGGTGTTCGACACCCCTGTTCTAGAAGCTATTTCACGTAGAAATGTGCCCGGGATGGAGGGGGAGGGGAGGTGTCCTGGCAAAATCCAAACTATAGTTGTTTTAAGAAATGCTGAGGGTCAAAATAGATGGGACAGGGCTCTCTTGATTTGTCATTCTTATCATTGTTTAGAGCTGAAATGAAACAATCTGAGTGTCCCGGTTTACTGTGTATAGCTAAATGGATATGTAACTCTTCCCTCTGTAGAATCTGCTGGCTGAGAACTTTCCTGGGGAAAAAATCTTTGAAAAGGCCATTAGCAACTTTCCATGGTCACGGTGGGATAGCCTTCATTTAGGGAGAAAAGCTTTTGACCCAAGATTTGAAATATCATCTGATCCTGTCCTCTGCTAGTATAGGAGATCTACTATGATCCAAAGTGGACTTCAAATTTTTGGTTTAAAATATCTTCTTGACAAAGACTTAGCACCTTCTGAGATGGGCTGGTTTTATGTTGAATAGCTGGTCCATGAAATGTACCATCCATTCAGTATGGTGGGCTTTCTCCTACTAAGGGAAAAAGGGGCAATAAAATTCTTATAATCCACCTGGGTTTCCTTGGCTCTCAAACTCTTTAGAACAAAATACCTGCCAGCAAAAACCTGCTGTGCTATTGAGGTACGACCTCCTAGCCATTTTCCTTACTGTATTGAAACATTACTAAGAGAATTTACTAAAAGAAATCTTATCTCATCACACACAATACTTAAAAAGAATGACCAAGTACATATTGTGTGAGAGATAGAATTTCCCACCCCTTTTAAAAAAATTTAGCCATTGCAATTAACATTTCTTCTTATACCACTCTCTGAATTATTTCATCTGTTTGGTTTAGCATGGAGTTAATTCCCATATACATCTAATTGTTCTGAAAGAGTGAAAATAAATTTAAAAGCTGCTTCCTTGAATACAGAAATTTCCTGGTAGAGAATAGGGATTGGGGGGGGGGGGGAACAAGTGGAGTCTTTAAAATCACAGTTTTATGGATGATTGGCTTCTGGTTGACTGGTCACTCCATTTCTAAGGATGGTATATTGTATACCTAATACATTAAAAAATGTAGCTTATATAATGGCTTTTGCAAATCTCTGCAAAGAAAAAAAAATCCATGGATTGGATTCCCTTTCAAAACGAAAATTTAATTCCAGTTTTGGAACTCAGAAGCTGGCATAATTCCTCTCCATTCATGCTGATGGGGAAAAAATGTTTAAAATGAAAGAAATAAAATGGGGGTGAAATGGAATAGATCAACCATAAATAAATCAAAAGTGTCCATTCTCACTTTTGGCAGGAGGACTCTGATACACTTATGAAACTTGTGATATTAGATCTGCCCTCACTCCCTGACCAAGAAGCCACTTGCTGCATTTTGTTATGAGCTGTCACTATTCTCAACATTGGTTTGCCACTGTGGCACAATTAGCTATCACATTCAAAACAGAAAATATAACCTGGAGAGGGCAAAGGTAATAAGTCTGGTCTATTTAGAGTACTACCTTAGCATACTATCATCATGTTTCTGTTATTTTCCCTTAAATCAAGAATGGCATGCTCTTGCATTTAGGCTGGTGCAGTCAGCATGATAGAAAGGCTTATAGCTCAAACTTTTAGGAACAAAAATATGGAAGTAAGGGGCTTGGATTTAATTGATGAAAACATGTCATTTCTTCACTCCCAATAATTTTATAAGCATTAGCCATGAATTCACAATTCCCTGATTTGAAATCATAGCAAAATTTTAGCAGAATCCAAACATATCCCAAATATCCACTTTTGCTCAAACTACTTCATGGGAAGGAATACGCTTGCATGTCTTCCAACTGGTGTCTTCCAGAAGCTGAAGAGTGTTGTTATACCCCTGAGTTGCGTGTAGTATTTTGGTGGTTCCAACATGGCACATTCCTTGATGGGATTAGTAAAGTGAGGCACATATGAAGACCTGCACAGGTAGAAGAAATGCTCTTTTTTTCCAGACAATGTTGGAAGGAGAGGAAAAGGTGCATCTGACAAGATATAAAAGAGCAGGAGGTCCTTCATGAAGATCTTTTTCCATACAGTGAAGCAGAACAATGTGGTACCCCTTCAAAGGAGGGCTTCCTTCCTGCCCTTGTCTATCCAGGAAGCAATGGAAGACTTGGTAGATTTAGGGTGTTGGTTATTTGCTGGCCAGGAAAAGGAAGAAGGTGCTGTTACCTTCTTTTCCACCCTATGGTGAGAATACTGACCCAGAAGCACAAAGATCAAGCTATGATTTGGGGCTAAGCCCCTCCAGACCTGTAACACAGAAGCAAGGGGGTTGTTTAAGGTCAGAGTACGAAGAGGAATGCAAGAGGGTGCATGGGGGAGGATAGGGGAGAGGATGGGGCTGTTGTGATGATTCCCTAGTCTGGTTAAAAGAGCCAGATGAATACCCCTTTCCTCATTCTCTTGGGAGCCCATTAAATCCAAAGCAAAACCTGGAATTGGTGCTGTAGATCAATTTTTAGCCTTGAAGACTTTAACATGTGTGGACTTCAACTCCCAGAGTTCCCCAGAGAGTATGGTTGGCTGGTGAATTATGGAAATTGAAGTTTCCAGGGGAGAAAAGTTCAGCTATAGATGATGAAAAATAGTATTTTGAAATACTACTGGCAGTTGCATGGCATCATTAGAAGCTTAATTGTTGTTGTCCTCAAAACTGTGCCACTGCTTCAGCCCAACCCAACAAAAGCAGTCTTTCATTATGAATACCAATATGGTGAGTGTTAGTTAACCCACTGTTTTCCCAGTGTAGGAGCAAAATAGACACTGCCCATTTTATATTTTGAAAAAACATACATGATTCCTCTTTTTACCACAGATCTTAGGCCAGACATAGGGGTTGGATTCAGCCAGTTCAGACAAACCAGATGCTATTTTACATCTGGTTCGCCAAACCGGTAGTTGCAAGGACAGGCTGCCCCTGCCCACCCTGCCCCTCCCCTCCCAGGAGTCTCCATGCAGCCTGTTTTGGATGCCAGGTAAGTACAGGATCTGCGTGGAGACTCTGGGAGGGTGAAAAACAGGCCTTCCGGAAGTTCTGAAAGTCTGGAAACGGGCCCGTTTCCAGCCTCCAGAGGGCCTCTGGAAACCGGGGGAAGCCTTTTTCGCCTTGAGGAAGCTTGAGGAAAGCTTCTGGAGCCTGGGGAGGGAGAAAAGCCCCCACCCCACCCCGCCATGGTGCAGGAGGCCAAGTAGGATACGTCCACCAAACAAGCGGGCAGAGAACCGGTTGCTAAAATTTTCTAGAAATTGTAAAGTTGCAAAATTAAACAAATGTAATGAAAACCCCATGAACCTTAAGTTTTTATTTTTAAAAAAATGAGGACCAGGTAGTAACCTGTTCTCACATCCTTTGAGTTGAATATCCATTGCTAAACAAGGGCAAGGGTCCACAGAGGCTGCATTTCGTCCTCACCTAGATCTTAGGGTCTCTGTCTCCATGTACAATCAACTTTTAGGAATTCCCTGGAATGTGCCTTGGCCCATTTTAAAGGGGGGGGGGGGGGTTCCTTGTCAGATGGTGTGCCTGACTTGTTTTATCAGTGATTTTAGTTTTCTTTTTTCTTAGCCTTTCTCATTGTTACATCAAAACCTTCACTGATTAACTGCAGCTTTATCAGAAAAAAGCAAACCGAATTACTTGCTCTGTTTATACAGAATTATTAACAAAAGCTATTGTGTACTGTAAATAAAATAGAAATATTCAAAAAAAATTTCTAACTCAATTTTGATTCAAAAAGCCAAAGATTTCTCAGGATATAAAGAACTCAGCTTATGCTCATCACATTTTTCATTATTATTATTTTATTACTAAGCTGATGTTCCACAAGCCAGTTACCACCGGTGATACATTTAGGGATGAATTGTCTTATTTTAAAAATACACTTTCTGAAGCTAACATTTAAATATACTTGATACAAAATTATCCAAGTCTTGGTTCCAGATTTTTATTTATTGATTCCATATCTCCCAATATAACTAGCATAAATCTCTTTAAAATTGAATCTTATTATTTTCTGGCAGAAGAATGAATTTTGAGTTACTGGTACAATTATAGAATGAACAATTGAAATATACTTTAGGAGAAGTTGAAGGATCTTATACAGTGAAAACTTGTTAACTTATGAAAAATAAAAGGAATAATTAATTTTCAATCCTTTCCAACATAAAGTTAAAAGGATTTATTTAAACATCTAAATGCCTTAGGTTCTGTACTTCATAGGGCAGTGCCCTTTTAATACATATTGTATGCAGATATTGGGAAAAAAATCAATATCTGCCTTTCTTCTTTAAAAAGAAATATATTTATTTTCTAAAATGAACCTTGGAAGATCTACCTTTAATACATGAATATTTTTATTATGGTTAATACATGAATACTTTTATTATGTTATGAAGATTTAGTTCATACTGAAAGGCACTTATTTACTGTATGATACAGTCCATGATTAACAATAGAAACAGAAGTCATATTACCCCAATATAGAAAAGGAAGTGGTTTTTAGACATTTTCTCCTCCAGAAACCTAACTTGGTAGTATGTCAGTAATACAAACCTTTTAATTATATAAATATCTAGTGTTTAAAGCAATTAAATGTAGATGACAATCTCTTTTGCATCCCCAATACTCTGGCTCTTTTAAACTTTCAAGGAAGTTTAACACCATGAAATGGGAACAAATGCCAAGCAAGCAAGCAACCAAATCACATTCAAGAAAGTAATGCATAATACACAGAGAGCAGCAGAAAAGCACGGGTGTATGTCATATAGCATATACTGGGGCAGACTATCTTCCCCAAGTTTTGAATAAGGCCCTGAGCATCAGAAAGGGGAATCTTCCTAAGGCAAGATACAAGATCTTCACTTATTAATTAGAATGATAAAGATATAATGTAGACACATCAGAATGGTTCTAGTCAATCTTCTGATGATTCGAGTGATGCTTTTCTCTACTTTTAAGTAGATTTTGGTTCCCACCTCATGAAGATCCCATTGGGTAAACTGCAGCGGGTGAATGTACATAAACCAAAACAAAGTAGCCCAAACCTATTCGTGTCATTAAATGGGCCTTTTCTATTCTACAGAACTCAGACTAAATCTATGCAAAAAGGATCGTTATTGTTATTATTTTTGTAATCATAGAAATACTCAGTTTAATTCTTTCCCTACTGGCCACTTTTCCTTTCAAAATTGCAAATGAGCAGCATGTGCTTCATTGGTGGTGGGGAGCTCCTAATTTCTAAATACCACCACATAAACATGTATTTTGGAACTTTAAAGAAAGAACACAGGAAATGTAAGTAAACATTTGTGAATCTACGCATGTACTCCAGGAAGGTTCAACAGTTACACCAGGCCTTGTGCATCCATTTCAACTTAGAAGCAGATACATTCAAATATATCTCCTTTCAGATTCCTGAGAGTATTAGTTATACCTCAGGACTCAACAATTCCCCAACATGCAAACCCCTGATGTCTTTGAATTATAGATTCCACAGCTGGCTGGAAAATCTAAGAGTTAAAATTAAAACACTCCTGAAGTCTTCAGGCTTTAGAAGGCTGTTTTATAATATAGTTTGATGCTTTATTATTCAGCACCATACCTACCCTCTTCTATAATAGAATGGGTGTGGGCCCAATTAAAGCACACCCTCTCCTTGGCAATATAAGTGTATATTATATCGTATACATGTATAGGTGGAGAGATCCTTGCAGAGATGTGTGGAAATCTTTTGTATCTCAAAATCAACACAGTTCACTGCAAACTGTTTCCATTTGCGGAAAATCCCACTGTGAAAATGATATAGTAAAATACTGTGTTCACTTTACCATAACATGATATAAAGGATTGTTACTTGGGCCTTAAACTAGGGAAAGATCAATTCCCATCCCTGCCATCCAGTGAGCAGAACCAGGGATTCATTAGATGCCTGGATAGAACACCTGTGTCCATTTACTTATTCACTAGACATCCCCTCACGATAGCAACTGAAAAAGTGGAGAATGAGGCTGATGGATGCATGGACAGGCGAAATTCTTTCTGCCGAGACAGGCCTCCATGAGAGCTCTGGCCCTTCTGCACCAATGATCATTGCAAGCAGCAAGAGTGGGGAGAAGGCGATGAGGAGGATGGGATGGAGGCGGTAGGTGATGGAGAGATGTGCTCAGGGAAGCTGCTACATGCTCTGCTGAGCTGGGTCGTACCTTCCTCTGCGAATGTTCCTTTGCAAGCCGAAGAGAGAAAAGGAAAGAGAGAAGGGGAGCAGGGGTTAGCAGATAACTTCAGCTGTACATCTTGGCCTGACTGCTTCCAGTCTTCGTGCCACATGCTATGGTTGGTAATGCAAACTAACCTAACATGCAATTTCTTCTTACCATCCAGGACAACTTTTGCGCAGAGATCCAATTACCATCATTCTTGGAGGACTCCATTAGATCATGTAGCTCCTGTCAGAACTTAAAGGGAGGCTGGAAATATCACAAAGAAGAGCACCTTCATTTCACTCTCCCCTGCAGCACATTCTCCAAGGCAAGTGGGCCTCACGTTCCTAGTCTGTGTTAGCCTGCATTTCTTCTGGAAACACTACATGTCAATGTTGCTTGCTTGTATTAAAGAAAGTTTACTTGTAATTGCACACCAAGAATACCACACGTAGAACTAGAGGGAATGTAGAAGAAGCTGCCAGGGAAAAGGGATTTTCTGCAGGGCAGAGGTCCTCCATTTTCCTTATCCTTCCATTAAGTTCCCTCTGCTACTTTTTTCGATCCTTGTATCACCTTTCCCAACAGATGGTAAAAATAAACCAATGACGAAAGAACTCAAATTTTGCAACCAAAACAACATTCCAAATGCCTGGGGCTCATGTGATTGGGGAAGCAAGAAAAGTTGTTTGTGATTCCAGAATTGTTACAGACGTAAGAAACCAAAGTGATTATTCTGTCTTTGCTACAAATTGAAGGTGCTTTCCTCATCTTCATTCCTCAAACATCTCCTTCCTTCCAGCCTCCCAAACAGTGGTGCTGTGGAATTTATATTCTCTCACCCCTAAGTGCAATAGTGCAAACAGTCCAACCCATACAACAAGTCATACCAGCAATAAACCCTGCAGGAAAGCAAGAGATCTTGGGTGGGGGGTCCAAGTGGGATACAGTTAACTTTATAGGATGTACCTCAAGCTTTTGTTATGAGCAGAGTACCCAAAGCAGCTTCTCCCACTTCTTATGCATTAATATATATTGATATATTGGATGACACCCATATCATCTCCTACCAATAAACTGAGAATAGTGGAAGTGTAGTTTAAGACTGGATTTTACAAAGCTGCTTTGGGGGATGGAATAGATATTTAAGGACTGTTGTTCCCCACTCCACCTCCATGCCAATGTCCCCATCAACATCAGTATCTGATTCATGCAATCCCAGGTCAGGCACTCCTTCATTCATGCAAGTGTCAATCCATGCAAAACATAACAGGAAGCCTGGTGTGGATCAGAGAGGAACAACAGCTACCCACAATCGATCTGCAGGTCCCTCCATTTCGGTCTCAGCCCTGATTCTCTTTCCCAATCTGAATAGCTTCTCCTGCCAAATAGTTCTTCCCCTCGCTAAGCCAACAGTATTAACCCAACTTGATGAACTAAAAACCAAATGGCACTTTTACCCAAGGCAAACAAAAAACAAAAAACCAATTATACATACGACAAGAATAGAAAAGGTTCTGGCTGAACTTTCATAAACCAGCAGCATTAATATCTAGGAAACTGGTGTGGGGGGGGGGGAGTAACAAAAACACTTTGTAGTCCCCTTCCAGTTAATACTTCTCTTATTATGTTCAAGATGAGAAGACAGAGAAATCTTGCTTTAACTGTTGTGAGACCAGCAAGTCAGCAAGGAGAAGAAATTGTATGACAAAATTACAACAATACCAGCCAATCCTTGCAAGTAGATCACTATGAAATTCTTCCAGTTCAGTTTACTGTTGCTCTCTCTAGTGCCACTAGGAAGTATCCTAAAACTTACCATATATTATTTTTATTAGTGGAAAAACACTATGATGCAATTTTAACATAACACACTTCTGAACTTTTTATTCCAATATAACATGTTGTGATAATAACTAAAATTTACCACATTTAAGCAAAAAACATTTTTGTATTTTTCCCATTTCTATCATATCCAGATATGTTAAATATGAACCCTTACCACAAGAGGGGGGCTTTGGTCTCTCTATCAAGCATCATACATGCCTGGAAATACAACTAAATATTAGTTTGTGTCTCCATAATACTGCACACCTTCTGTCTCTCTTCACCTTTTTCAGACCTATAGCTCAACTTGTCACATTTTCCTATAGCAGCCAATCCTTATTTTGCTGAAATGGATTCAGACCATTGACCAACATCTTATTTGCATGCATCTTCCTTTGCCATCACTCTCTATCCACTGATGGTTCCTTCCAGTGATTCTTAATACCAACTTCAACTTAAAATGCAGCAAAGACTCAATCCATCATTCAAGCCTGCTCCCTGTTTCCAGTCCAGGCATGTATCCATATAGCTAGCTCAAGAATATCCATGCTTTTGCTGTACTATCATAAGAAAGTTTTGCATCATAAAAACAAGCTTGCAAATACCGTTTTTGTTGCATGACACCTTTAGTACAGCTAGTCCTTGACTTACAATTATAATTGAGCCTGGAATTTCAGCCAGTCATTGCATTAGCAACTCAAGGCAATTATATGACCAGCTCTGATTTTTTCTACTCTGTTTGTATTGGTCATTCAGAGGACACTGCTGTCATTAAGCAAATGTGGATGTCACTAAGCAAATCCATTTTCCTCAACTGGCACTTTTTTTGCTGGAAACCAGAAATAAATGCCAGAAACCAGCAAAAAAAAAACCCCTCAGAAATCATGGTCATGTGATTGCGGGATGGTGCAAACAATTAAAAAGGTGAACCAGTTATTGTGCACTCACAACTGCAATCGCATAACCACGGGGATGAGTGTAGCTTTGTAACTTTAAAATGGGTCTTACGTAGCTCTGGGAAAGCCCACTGTAACTTCAAATGGTCATTAAGTGAATAATTGTAAGTCAAGGACTACCTGTGGAATACTCATATGACTCCACCCTGAAGAGGATCCTCCCCTTCAGCCCAAAACTAAGTTGGGGATGGATGGGCCATACCTGGACTCAATTCCCCTTTCCCCAAATAAGTGCCACTGCAAAAGGCACCTGGAATACATGCAACAGAGAAGAAGTCCTCAAGGCAAACTAGCCCACGGGCAGAGCGATTTGAGAAGCACTATATGTGCATGTTGACGCTGCTTACTTAAATCCCCATCCGGTGCCACCAAGAACAATAGCAGCCACCAAGATGGCTCCAGCAATGGAGCCAATAATGATGTTGGTACCACTGGGACCTGCGGAAAAAGAGGAGACAAAAAATGAACTGTGTTACAATTTATTTTATTTATTTATTAGATTTGTATACCGCCCTATTCCTGAAGGACTCAGGGCGGTGAACAGTTAAACAATAAATACAGACTATAAATATTCAAAAATTATGTGTGTTCTTGATATGCAGCACAATGTGTAAAACCTAGCTGTGCAACAGGAATGTTTTAATAATTACAGTAAGAACGTATAGTACAAAACTTCTGGAAGTAAGAAAAAAATACAATATTAATTATACTGACTGGGAGGAAGCATGGAACAGAAATTTTAAAATCACAAAATCAGCAACGTTCAGAGAGAACCACTATAAAATACTACATAGATGGCATCTAGCCCCAGCTAGATTAGCAAAAATGTTTCCAAATCTCTCACCCAAGTGCTGGAAATGTGGTAAAGAAATTGGTACTTATTACCACATGTGGTGGTCCTGCCCAGAGGTAAAAAGATATTGGTCCAAAGTACGACAATGGTTACGTGAAATATTGGATCAGGAGGTAACATTATCCCCAGAATTCTTCCTTTTGGGCATAGTAGATGATGGCCCAAATAAAAATAAAACTCAACTTGCAATACAGATAATAACCGCGGCCAGATTAGTGTTAGCGAAATTTTGGAAAAGCAAAACTCAACCACCAGAAGAAATGTTAATAAATAAAATCTTAGAGTGTGCAGAAATGGCGAAGATAACGAGTCTGCTAATGGATGATGAGACTTATAAATATAACGAAGAATGGGGAAATTGGTACAATTGGTTAAATAATAAGAAAAGTAAATGATTTGTTTTGTATATGAATAGCTTTGATGAAATGTATATATAGTTTACAAATACAATAGTGAGGAAATTAGCCTAAGATGAAGTAGATTGGATATATGATATTCACTTTGTAAGAAACACTGTATCTCCGAATGACACATAGAATTTGTCAACACCTTTTTTTCTTTTTCTTTCTTTTCTTTCTGTTTTTTTTAATTTTGAAAACTCAATAAAGTATGTTTAAAAAAGAAAAAAAGAAAAAAAGGATTGTTTTTAAATAGGAAAATAGGAACAGGAGAATATTAGAAGAGTTTCCAAGAATTAAAGAACAAGAGAGAAAAGAAGGGTATTCGAACAGTAGATTGCCACATCACTCGTCTTGCAATATATATATATTGCAAGTTTCTCCAGGAAATTCCTTATTCCCTTTCTCAGAAAAATCAGGAAATACCAGGACAGATAAAAGGCATGCAGCAGTTGATCCAAAATGGAAAATGCCTGAAGGGCTTTCAGACAGAATAAGATTTCTGCAAGAAACCTTTTTGATTACTTACTTACTTACTTACTTACTTACTTAATTGATTGATTAATTGAGTGTTCTGGCTGTCTGCAAAGTGTTCTGGGCCTCCCACAACTTACCCTTGTATTTTTCTGTTTCCCCAGTAGGCTTAGGATCTGGGATAGGATCATAGACACTGCAGTCTTTTCCTGTCCAGTCTGAATAGCAGATGCACTGGCCCTCATTGCTGCAGACCTGTAATTACATGCAAAAAGATGCTTTTTGCGGGGTGCCTCAAACCTATTCCAGTGATCTTTTTCCAGAAATTTATATGTGTTCACTTGAGCTACATTTCTTTCTTCAGCGGGCACCATTACACAATGAACTGACAACAATGAGGCTTTCAAGAGAAAAGTAGAAATTCCCACAATGCACCCAAAAAATAATTCTATATTATTTAATAATGCTGAAGAATGACTGTTTCTCAATGCAATAATCATTTTTTGTTGGCATCCCATAATGTAGGTAAGCCATGTTCACTGCATGTAATTATTAAATCATAATCAGCTTTTTTTATGACCCATCATTACTTGCCAACTTGTGAAAAGATGGGGGGGCTAACAAATTTAATAAACAAATACACTTCAGGAATATTTAAGATAGACATCCTCCTAAGATAGTTGCTAAATGATACATTTCTTTCTCTATTTTGCATTATTATTTAATGGAAACAGAAAACACATTTTTTTTATTTATAATTTTTACCCCATGGTCAAAGCAGATCTGGCCACCCCAGCTGCCTGGACAGATACTGAAGTTAAAGGCAGAGACGGGAAGGCATTTGTGATCAAGACACAACATGTTGGGCCCACAGGGTGTCCCGTCTTCTACGTAGCTCAGATCTGTGCCATCTACCAGTTGTACATGACCACCCCTGGGTGAGAGAAAAAAAGCTCCATTGAGTGAAATAATATTTCAATGCCCTTTAAAATCTCTTCTTTCATGCTGACAATGGTGAAAAGTTTGAGGAAGAAAGCACAATAGGCACTTTTTTTTCCCATAGCCCCCTTCATTATATTGCATTATATTACATCCCTAAGGAATCTGTGTTTCTGTGCCTTCAGGATTGTAGCTGGCAGGCAGACATTCCCCAAAATTATTTGGAAACTTATTCTATGGTGGGAGGGGATCAATCTGCAGCCCAGAACATTCCTATTTTCATCTCTCCAATTCTCCAGCAAGTTGGCATGAATGAAGAAGGTGGGTCTTAGAGCGTAAGACTTACCGGCAATCAATATATCTCTTCTGGTGATAGAATGTCATTGTTGTGATCTCGCCTAGTAGTTCACCAATACGTGGAGATCCTGTCGCATTGGCACAGAGAAGATATCCACACAACACATCCCTAATTGGAATGGGAGGAAAGAAACATAACATACTTTTAAAAAGACTGGCTTCTGCCTCAATTTACTGATTCTGGCATTCTAGTGACTTCCCTCTGTGTGGTTTGATTCAGCACACTATGGGAAAGGATATTATGAAAAAAGGAGAAATCTCATATTACTCACTGCTTGATACAGGGCACCCAGCGGTTCCCCTCATGCCCACAGTTCCCACGCTCAGTGCCTTCAACATTGAGCTTCTCGTAGCAAAATCTTTCAGCTGAAGCTTGATTTTTCAGGAAGAAAAGTGAGAAAGAGAATAAGAGCAAGCCAAAGAGCATAATAACCATGGATTTCACATATTGAATACGGAAGAATATTCTATATTTGACAATGAAGAGAATAAATTCTATCACTAGGTCAACAGTGATGCGGGTGCATGGAGAATCTTAGGAAGAAACTCAGTTAATTAAATAATTTCTTTACTATACATCCGGAAGTCTTCTACTGATCTAGCTTTTGATGTATAAGGTTTGCCCAACTCCAAAACTGCTTAAGATTTTAAAAACACTATTTTCAAGTAAAAGATTTCTATCCTTAAAAAGGGAAATGTGCAAACAATGCCAAGAAAATAAGTTCAAGCTATGACATGTGAAAACCTGATCTATGGGGCTTTATGAGGGTTAAACTTTCAGAATTGAAAGGCCAAATTCCTTAGGTGGAATTATTTATAAGTTTCATTTTGCTATCCGATGAAAACATTTTGCTTTTTATTGAACTTCAAACCTCATCAGGTCTTTTCAGTTTGAAGGAATGAGTAAAAATTGCTTTAGTAAATAATGGACAAATAATACTTCTATGGTGCCAAATCAAGTTCCTCTCCTCTCCTCATTTGCAAATGAAGACGTCATCTTAGCAACAGCCAGAAGAAGAGGCTGGATTGTCTGGAGTCATGAGCCAATTTGGGTGGATAAGAAGGCAGATTATCCAGTGATCCTTGAGGATTGGCGCTGATATGGGTGGTTTTTGTTTTGTCTCTTTTTCTCTCCTATTGTTTTCTTCCTGTTCTTCTCTTCTGCTGTTCATGGTATGTACCCTCTTCTGTTTAAATCCATCTTCAACATTTCCAGAATCTCTAACTGCTATATTTTATTCAATCTGTCATAATCTGAGATCTCAAGATACTGTAAATTATAACTAGTTCCTGTCCTCTCCTGATAAATGGTAGGAATTGGTATCCAACTCATGTGGAAGTTATTGGGTTCTGGAAGAAGCCTTATCAAGACAAAGTTGATGTCACTGAAATAATAGCCTAGTCTTCCCCTGCCTTCTCCAGTCCTTTCCCTGTATATGCATGGGTGTTTTAAATTAAATTAAATTAGATTATTGCTGGAATAGAAATTCCAGTTTTCTATAAAGCACAACATATGTACATGATGTTAAATGTGGTAAATACACAAATAATCAGATTCATTTGTCTTCCTGGCTGTTGGATTTAATTTCTGTTTGTAGCTAAAATGGTTGGCAGAAGTTGAAATAAGCGAACTGAATAATGGTGAGTATCTCTGGCACAGGCGAAGAACAGGGCTAGGATCTTGCAAGATTACAGTTCAATTGGGAATTTCTGTGTTAATTTAGAATAAAGCAACAGTGCATAGCAGTGCCAATTTCAATTAGTAACCAAATTGAGGGACCCAAATTGTTAGCTTCAAATTTAGTCCATTAGCATTATATTTACAGCTGTGGCATGGTTATGGACTTTTTCTTTAATTTTTTTTTCCTACTGAATTACTTCCATAAGATTCATTAAGCAGTAGGGAAGATTTAGGGCCTTTTCCCCTTTATGCAACTGCAATACAAATAAGCTCTGACAACTCTTGTTATTGCTTTGTAATCATGGCATGGTCTTCATTTGATCCCCAGTCCCTATTCCGGGCAACATTCAATCTTCTGGTATTTAAGCTATGCTTTCCAACATATCCTGATACTTTTATTTTGGCCATATATACAAATGACATACTTCACTGACCATTCTCTTATGGGCACAACCAGGTGATCTTTAATGTGTGGAATCAGTCAAGCTTCTATTGGTCACTTCAGGAACATGCACATACAACACATGCACACGCGCACAAACACACAAAATCCTCATCCATGGACACTGTCCTCCAAGGCTATTCTGGTCTAGGCAATTGGAAAGTCAGTATCTTTCAGACCACTCTCTTTTTCTGTAAACACCAGGTGCAGAAGAACAAAATAGATTTTAATACACTCAAATAAACTATAAGTAGAATTCCACCGAAAGAGAAATTAATGGGAAAAGAAGCACAAAATGAATAGATGTTCCTTAAAAAAAGGTTGTACTCAATGCACAACTGCAAACAATTCTAGTAGTCTGGAACTCAAGAAAGTGGGTTAGGAAAGATAAAACTCAGAACATGCTGAGGTGAATGAAGAAGTCTGAGATCAAAAATAAAATGTTTCTTTAGCCATGATAAGAAAAAAGAATCAACAGACCAGTTGCTCATTTGTCTACAATTTCTCCAGCAAGAAGGTATATTTTGACCCAGAAAATTGTGAAGAGCAGAATGAAGAGGCATGAGAATGATGAAAGCACAGTCTGGCATTATTTGTTACTTTGCATCAAGTCTCCAGGACCAGATGAATTACATCCTAGGATATTAAAGGAACTTACTGAAGGTCTGGCCAATCCATTATCTTTGAGAGATCTTGGAGAACAGGTGAAGTGCCATATGGCTGGAAAAGAACATTTTTTGCTTCCTTCAAGAAGAAGGGAAAGGATTACATAAAAGTCATTCTGACACTAATATAGGAGAGTTTAAAGCAGACAATAAAATAATGAATCTGTTAGCACTTTCAAAACAGTGTGATAATTACTTATTTTTCTTGCCAGATAAATCTCACTTTTGTTGGGTAAATTCAGAAGTGGTTTTGGGAATACTGCAGAGTTAATTTACATTTATTTCAACAAAGTACTTGACAAAGTACTACATTTAATTAACAAACCAGTAAACCACAGTATGGATGACATGGCAATTAAGTATATAGATTGTTCGAAGAGTGCTCATCAATGATACCTCACAAAAATAGAAAGACATATGTTGTAAGACCAGTCTTGGACCCTGTATTATATTTTTATTTATCAAGGGATGAAGAGATGCTGATCAAATTTGCATAAAACTGGGAAATAATGCCCTAAAACACAGAAATAAAATTCAAAATAATCTTGATAGTTTAAAGAAGTGACTAAAAATAAGAACATGAAACTTAATGCATATTAAGTTAGGAAGCATAACTTCTTTAAGTTAGGAAGCATAGCTATAGAATGTTGGATACCTGCTTGATATTAGTATATACTGGAGTGATAATTGATTGTAATCAAATATGGATATGCAGCATAATGTTAGTGCAGCCCACCAAAAAGGAAAAGTAAATGCAGTTTTAGGTTGCATTTACTAAAGTATTAGTTTCCAACTAATAACAATCAAAGCTCCACTTCATTCTGTAACATTGGTCAAACCCCAATGTTTAAATATTGTGTTCAATTCTGGCTACCACACTTTAAGAAGGCTTCAGATAAACAGAAACAGGTTCATAAAAGCACAAAGAGGATTAAAAGGAGACTAAAATTAACTCCTATGAAGTGAAATTGAAGGAACTATACATGCTTAACCTTGAGAAGTGGAGGTGGGACAGCATAAGATATCTCCTTTCAAATATTTGAAAGTATGTCAGCAGAAGGTGAAAACTTGTTCTCTGTTCTTTTAGAATGCAGGACATGAAATAATGAATTAAAGTCATGGAAAACCAGATGCTGTTTAAATGTTAGGGGAAAAAACTTAACCGTAAGAAGCAGTTTGATAATGAAGCCAATTATCCAGAGAATTCCCATTCATTCCATCTGCTCGTCTGAAAGTGAGCCATCTGGTAGAGATGTCTTAATTTGAATTCCTGCCCTGAGTAGGGAGTTGGCCTAAGTGGCCCTTCCCACACTATGATTTTCTAATTCCTTGAAATAATGCAAAGTTCACGCCTCTGGTTTCTTCATTTGGCACTGGAAAAATCAGAAGATGAATGCAAGAAAGAACAAAAGCCAAGCATAACTATTCAGAATGAAATTGCCTGGCATTACTGAAAACTAGGTCTGGATGAGTTTTGAAGACAACGGAATTTTTTTCATCCCAAACCCACCTAAATAGTTTCTGTTGTTTGCAGTGATGGAAAAACAAACAAAATGCTGGTGTTTGCTGGTAAGTGATTTACTAATAATGGGTGATTACAATCAGTTCTAGAAATGGTTATTGTTCCCCTGTTCCCCTCACTGATTCAAGCAATTAACTATCTCCAGAGAAAGCTGCTACCAAAAAACCTCCAGAACAGAGTTCAAGCAGTCTGCTTAGCAAACTGTTATATATATATATATATATATATATAAAGAGAAACATACAGTACTACATTTAAGTAACAATAGAATTAATATGTTTTCCCTGTT
>WNWU01013599.1:2069057-2176610 GCA_012654045.1 Ptyas mucosa
ATATATATATATATATATATATATATATATATATATATATATATATGAAGAGAATCAAACAGTACCACAATTAAGTAACAATAGAATTAATATGTTTTCCCTGTTTTCCCTAACCTGAGGACAATTCCATCTCCAGGATGGATGTCACTCAAATATTCAAGTGCCATTATATTGTACAGCTAAGTTATAAGCACATCTACAAAGGCTTGCATTACCACTAGATGGCAGCAAAGAGATTTAAAAAAATTTTTATGGCATACTGGCTATTTAGATTTTGCAATCATTAGTTATGATGATTCTTTTCTAAGAGTGAATAGCTACTTACCTCGCCCCCACAATGCATTGCACTGGCGATCCCTGGTTTTACAACGGCCTCCATAACACCGACCCTACAGAGCAAAAAATGGGACTTGTTAGAGGCTTATGCTAGAACCTCTCAGCTTGCATGTTTTACAGAGAAATGTAATACCCAGTTTATGGGATTTGAGAATCCAGATCTGGCTTTACAACTCCACATTAACCTTTATTTTTTTATTTGTTTGTTTGTTTGTTTGTTTGTTTAAATAACCATTGAGAAACTTGTTCCTTGTTCAATCTGATTTAATTAGAATTTTCCAAGGATACTCCTTTTACTGGGATTGACAGATGGATCCAACTGCAATTAACCTTTCCCCCTATATTTCCTGCAGTTCCAGGAATTCTAGTTATGAAACTGAGATACCAACCATACCTGTTCATTCTCACAAAAGTAGCCATCCTGCTTGTGTACATTAGGTGGACACTACGGAGAGATAAAAAGAGAATTATATCAGGAAGGACAAAATATAGATAATACAACTCAGGAAAACTGGTAAAAGGCTCTTTCCCCCAACCTAGTACACTCCAGATGTACTAGCAAACATTCTATAATCCTCAGTCAACATGGCACATATTTAAGACATCAGGTTAGGAAGGCTAGAAAAGGTAGGGACCCATTTTAAAGGAATATGCTTTCAAGCCAATTTTATTCACAACATCTCTTTTTTAGAAATTAAAATTCTGGATGAACTTTTCAATAATAAAGACAACCTGCATCGGCTGTTGTGCAGAGAAGCCACATGGATGTTTTGACTAGTAGGTTACAGTGCTATCCCCCAACCCACCATCTACTCGTAAATCATATTCCTTATAATTCCCCCAACTCACCTGACTGGAGTCCCCAGTACAAGTTTCTGGGACATCACATTCATTCACAGCTTCTCGACAAGTTACACCCCGTGGCTCATACTTCATGGGAAAAAATGGGAGAAAAATAAAAGTGGACTTTAATATTAAGCTGGCAAGGGAAGAATAAAACAAAGAACGTGTCTGGTGAGGTCTTTCTCTAACTTTCTCCTTTTTTCCCACTCTCAGTGCAGGAAAAGAGGAGAACCAAATTATCTCTAGCATCATGCAAGGAGCAACAGGGTTTACTGCTCTATATAATCCTAGTTTCCTCATCTTCCTCCTTGCAACAAAAGAGAAAGGAAAGCATGTCTCAGCATTTTACCAAATCCATCCACAGATCTGTCCTGTAAATATTAAACGTTCACATCCATCAGTTGAGGATACCAGACACTGTGAAGCTGCAGGAATTTGCTCAAGGGGAAGACTGCTGAACTCCATTCACCCCTTCACTCCCATGATTTATGCAAACTATAATGCTCTGAGCTGTTCAGAAATATTTTGTAGAAAACCATGCATATCTGAGCCACCTCAAAATATGTGAGCTGACACCTAGTACCCAATTGCGGCTTGGCCTGACTATAATTTGTTTTCTGTAGGCAGCACTGACATGCAAGCAGATAATGCCCTGCTGTGTAACTCCCAAGAAAGATAGCTTTGCTTAAAACCGGTGAGAAATGGGCACAGAATCGAATGACAGACATCCCTTTCCAACTTGTTTACCTTGCACTCTCGACAACACAACCCATCACTGCACATGGCATCATGAGTAAGGGTACATTTCTTGCAGCAGTTTCCCCCACTTTTGGAACACTCCTTTGAGAAAAGAAAAACAATATATTTAATATTGCTTGGAATTTTAGGTCAAAGTTGGAACAAGAAAAGTACAGCTTCAGGTTTTTTTAGATCTTAACTAACATTGTTTTAGATATATGAGTTTTATTTTTAAACTCACCACCACTTACCATTTGAATACAGTAGGAATGTGAAATTTCCAATATGAAAACTTAAATTTGCAAGTTTTCCTAATGTATGTTGCTTTATTTTACAAATTATGCAGATATAATCAATTCTCAAAAAAAGCTCTTTTTTCCTTTTATCAATTGAGATAACCATATTGTTTATAACATCAATTTCCATAATGTTTGTTGCTAATTTTTACTAACATTTTTTTGTGGGGACACATCTCATGAACAGACGATATTTGTTTTTGTGGATTTTGAACAACACCAAAGCAGAACAAAAAGATGCTGGTTGATCTTATCCAGTATTAAGGACAGGGTTATCCCAACGTTTGTGGATCTGAAAAAACATTCTGAAGAAAAAGAAATTCGTTCTTTGATAAGAGCACTGTTGGGGTTCTGATTCTGAACTACTCCAGTCTCTGATAAAATAACAGATATTCTTCAGCATGCATAAAACAGAATTCAGAAGTCAAAGACTGGCAATAGCATTCCGATCACACGCTAGTAATATTATTTTTAGTCAGATGGCACCTCTTTTTAGCCCCAGTTGTTGCTTACCGCAAAGGACCCACAGTCACATTCTTCTCCTGCTTCAACAAATCCATTACCACATTCAGGAGGGTCAAGGAGCTGTGTTAAGGTGATAGCGGTGAACGAAATGAAATCATTAGAAGGTTTCATGACATCGTCTAATAACATTTTCATTTACATCACTCACTGGCACTTGAAAGTAGAAACGAAGAAACTCTTGAAATTTCTTCTTTTTATGTTCCATTTTGGGAGTAGATTTGAGGAATCCATTTTTATGTTCCATTTTGGGGGTAGATTTGTGGAATCAACAATGAAAGTGAAAGCAATTTTTTTAAAGGTAAACAATAATTTCAAAGTAATTCCTCCATTGTTTTACCAATTGGCACCTGATACAGGACCATAATTTAAGCAAACTGAACTCAGAATGACACTATGCTGTTTATGAGAAAATGCTATTCAAACTTATGACATAATAGCAAGGCAAAGAGATTTTGGGATTTAATATGCCATGTATCTATTGGGAAACCAATTTGTTATATAGTACTTCATAAATGCCTAAAATTATGATATCTTTCCTAAAGTAGAGTAGCAGTTAAAAGAAACTGCTTCTTCTCCAATATCTATATATGCTGGATGGTTCTCTTCCCAGAGATGTATCTATTTATTGGCTTATTCAGGGCAATACCATTCAAGCAAAGCCATTATACCAATGAGGTTTTAAAAGTTGGGGATCTTCGTCTTTGGAATATAAAACCGTCAATATTTCACCTATTCAGTTATGCTACAACCTTGATCTTAATCTACAACCTTGATTATTCTATCCTGCCTGAAATAGTACAATCTATTTGCATCTAAGGAACAGCAAAAGGTACCAAAATAACTTGGAATTCGGGGGACTTTGATCAGTCAATAAAAAGGTCATGCCTTCATTATGAATCTGATCTAGTATTTTATAATGTAGAAAAAAGATTGCCCTAATTTAAAGATATTTATGGAACAAAAAAAAATACTGGAGTTATACTGGTTATGTTTGGGAAGGAAGAAAAGTCCTATGTCTCTCTGGGATGGAACGGGTTTCCTTATTTCCCAGGTTGGGTCACCAAACGGTGTATGAGTCTGCTTTGAATGTCATTTTAAAATCTTGATGCTTCTGGGTGAGGCAGGGATCATTGAGATGTGTAGGAAATCCCTTATTTCTTTTTTATTTTAAAAAAGAGAGAGAGAGGGAGAGAGCCTTGAATAAGATTATTTGCTAGCTCCAGTTATTTATTCAGTTTACATCGCCCAACATAAGCACTGTGACTAAGAAACGTAAAGTTTTTTAATTGCTTTCTTATTGAAGTACCCCTAAAAGTATAAAATTGATAGGGAAAGACCTTTTTAAAAACTATACCGAAAACAATACAGTAAAAAAAGAAGTAAATTTGGGAATGTATATATGTATGTATGTATGTATGTATGTATATGTTCAGTATTTGTTTCTATATGCTAGAGAATGTAAAATTAATAGATTACTAACATTTATTAATTTAATAAATTTATGAATACATAACTCTGGGACACTAACAATCAAAACAAAGTAAAAATAGAATTAAAACAAAACAAAATAAATAATTAAAAACAACATAATGCATAAACGAAAGCTTCTTCTCTAATACTTGTTAGAAATTTTAATGACCAGGTCAATTTTTTTTTTCATATTTGGTGGCATTGTTATAAAGCTCAGCAATTGGAAAATTATTTAAACTAGAATGAAACTAATGACTTTCCAATTTATTTTCTTATTAAATATTGCTAAACTTATATTCCCACAAAATACATGAAGCTAATATTGATAGGTGCAGAAAAGATTCTTTATACTTCCTGCTGGAAAGAATGTACATAGCTAATTAAGCCAAAGACTGTCTAATTAATTGAATAGAATAGAAAAACAGTTGGAAGAGACCTTGGAGGTCTTCTAGTCCAACCCCCTGCCTGGGCAGGAAACCCTACACCACTTCAGACAAATGGATATCCAACATCTTCTTAAAAACTTCCAGTGTTGGAGCATTCACAACTTATGGAGGCAAGTTGTGCCACTGATTAATTGTTCTAACTGTCAGGAGATTTCTCCTTAGTTCTAAGTTGCTTCTCTCCTTGATTAGTTTCCACCCATTGCTTCTTGTTCTACCCTCAGGTGCTTTGAAGAATAGTTTGACTCCCTCTTCTTTGTGGCAACCCCTGAGATATTGGAACACTGCTATCATGTCTCCCCTAGTCCTTCTTTTCAGGACTAGGTTCTGACCAGTTCTGGAAAACTGGTAGCAGAAATTTTAAGTAGTTTGGAGAACTAGTAAAAATTCTGACTGGCCCCACTCACATCTAACCTCTGCCTCCCAAATCACAGCTGATCGGGAGGAAATGGGGATTTTGCAGTAACCTTCCCCTGCCATGCCCACCACGCCACACCCACAGAACCGGTTTTTCAAATTTTTCAAAAAAAAATTGAAACTCATCACTGCAACCATTCTTCATATGTTTTAGCCTCCAATCCCTAATCATCTTTGTTACTCTTCTCTGCAATCTTTCTAGAGTCAGCGACCAAAACTGGATGCTGTATTCCAAGTGTGGCCTTACCAAGGCATTATAAAGTGATATTAACACTTCACGTGATCTTGATTCTATCCCTCTGTTTAGGCAGCCCAGAACTGTGCTGGCTTTTTTTGGCAGCTGCTGCACTCTGCATTGGTGGGAGTATGCCTTGACGTTCCAAATAACTTTGCATCTCAGAAGTAAATCTTATATAAAACCCAATTCTACTTGGAAACATTTTTGAACTAGAGTTCTATACCTATAGTAGGCCTCTAGAATATTCAAAATTTGGGTTTTCTTGTTAGCAAAGATTTAATATTGTACAAGATGTATTAAATCAGAATAGATCTTCAATATCTTAGATAGAATTTATTGTAACTTTTCAACATATTTTATGATTCATATAGAACAGACTATTGATATTGGCATATATATTGCTTGGATTTTAGCAATGACCTTCAATATTATATATTCAGTTACTTAAAACCAATTGAAATACTGAAAATATTAACTTAATTCAAATATGTTTAAGAGAACATTTTCTATAGGATGCCCTACAGTGCATCTAGTTTACAGTAGTCAATCCTGCATTTTTATGCAAGTCACTCAAGCTTCCCTAAAGCAAACACATGTAAAATGCATTGACATGTTGATGACAAGTCTTCAAAAAAATAAATGGGGCTTAGATTGCCAAAAAAAAAATTCATAAAACTGCAGAGCAGATTAGGAAAGTGAAAAAAACTCCAAATTGCAAATTACTTTCATATTGTTGACAAGAAAACAATTATGAAATGCAGCATGAGTTAATTGTCTTTTTTCTAAAAATTGAAACTGATCTTTTCAACAATTTTGTGAGATCAGCTGAGAGGTAAAACGTAAAGGTTCCCCTCCTATATACCGTATATACTCGAGTATAAGCCGACCCGAATATAAGCCGACCCCCCCAATTTTACCCCCCAAAAGTGGGAAAACTTATTGACTCGAGTATAAGCCGAAGGTAGGAAATGCAGCGGCTACTGTTAAATTTCAAAATAAATAAAGACCGGTCAAAAGTGCGAGGACCTGTCAGAAATCACCTTTTTCAGCCCTCTGGGTAGTCCTTTTGTGCATATGGACTACTCAGAGGGCTGAAAAAGTAATTTTTGACTGGTCCTCGCACTTGTGACCAGTCCTCGAACTTACGACTGTCCTCACATTTTACGTTTTTGCCCTATCTTGTCACTCCCACTCTTTCTCATTCTCTTTCTCTCTCTACCTCTTTCTCTCTCTCTCCCCCACTCTGACTCTCTCATTCTCTCTTTCTCTCTCCCTCCCCTCCGCTTGCATTCCAGCTGTTGAATTCTTTGAAACCAACTAAAAACTTCGGGAAGTGGGGGAGAGTCCCTGTTGGGAAGAAGGAAAGAAGGGGAAGGAAGGCAGGAAGGCAAAAGAACGAAAGAAGAACGAAAGAAATCTTTCTTTCTTCTTTCCTTCCTTCTTTCTTTCTTCCTCTTTGCCTTCTTTCCTTCTTTTCTTCTTTCCTTCTTTCTTTCTTGCCTTCCTTCCTTTCGTCCTTCTTTTCTTTCCTTCCTTCTTTCCTTCTTCATTCTTTCCTTCATTTTTTCCTTCCTTCTTTTCTTTCCTTCATCCCAGCAGGGACTTCCCCACCCCCCAAGTTTTAGTTATAGAAAGTGACAGGAACAGCCCGAGGGGATCCCAAAGCAGATTCCCTTGCAGATCTGCTCAGTTCCGGAGAACATCTGACTCTGCTTAGTGCTGGCTAGCCCAGCCGTCTGTGTGCAGGTGTGTAGTTGCGTGTGTCGGTGAGTGTGTATGTGTGCATGAACGTGCGGGGGGGGGGAAGGCTGAGTGTGGGAGGGAAAGCCAGAGGGCCAGAGGGCGGGGGGCGAGAGGGAAAGCGTTCGCTGAAAAAGAAACTTTGGGAAACTTTTTTCTCGCCCCTTTTTTTTTCTCCTCCCTTTCCTCGCCCCGAACGGCCAGCGGGTGAGGCTGCCCGAAGCGTTCCTTTCCGAGGGGCTTCTCGGAAGCGGGGAGCTGAAGTGGAAAGTTCCTTTCCGATGTGGGAGAGGGAGAGGGGCGCAGGTCCCCCACCCCACCTCAACTCCCCGCTTCCCTCCCCCGGCTGAACTGAATTTGAGGCGCGGGTGCCGAGAAGCCGCTCGGAAAGGAACGCTTCGGGCAGCCTCACGGCAACCGGAGCAGCCTCGCCCGCCGGCCGTTCGGGGTGAGGAAAGGGAGGAGGCACCTGTGGGGGGAAGGAAAGAGTGGGGAGCTGAGGCGGGCGAGGGACGGCGCTGGTATTCGGGGCCAGTACCAGGCAGCTGCGGGCACTTGCCATGGGCCACACACGACCATGGGGTCGTTCGGCTCCCACTTGCTTCTGCTCTTCTTCGTCGCCCGGCACCGACCCCTCTTCAGCACTGGAGCCGCGGCTGCGATCGAGGCCAAATTCGGTGAGTGGCGAGCTCCAGCCGCGGCGGGCGGGCCCGGCGGCCAAAGCGCCCCTGGCATGGCTGGCTGCTCGCTAGCTTGCCGGCAGCGCCTTCTGCTCCTCTTTTGCCCCTCAGCGGCTCCCAGCAACTCCCAGCAACATGCCGTGGCAGCGCTTTGGCTTCTGCTCGTTAGGCCTCAGCCGCCTCTCTGCTCAGTTGCTGGGAGCCGCTGAGGGGCAAAAGAGGAGCAGAAGGCACTGCCGGCGCAAGCCTCCCTGACTCCTACAGCCAAAAAGGGACGCGGGGGAGGGGCGCTGCACCCCCCCATACCCCATTTTGGCTTTAGCAAGCCTCCCTGCAAACCCGGGAGCCAAAACGGTTGCAGGGAAAAAGGCTTTTTTTTTGTGACCCGAATATAAGCCGAGAGGGGCGTTTTTCAGCCTGAAAAACGGGCTGAAAAACTCGGCTTATATTCAAGTATATATGGTATGTGCTAGTCGTTCCCGACTCTAGGGGGTGGTGCTCATCTCCATTTCAAAGCCGAAGAGCCAGCGCTGTCTGAAGACATTTCCGTGGTCATGTGGCCGGCATGACTAAAAGCCAAAGGCGCACGGAACGCATTTAGCTTCCCACCAAAGGTGGTCCCTATTTTTCTACTTGCATTTTTTACGTGCTTTTGAACTGCTAGGTTGGCAGAAGCTGGGCCAAGTAATGGGAGCTCATTCCATTACGTGGCAGTAGGGATTCAAACCGCTGAACTGCCGAACTTTCGATTGACAAGTTCAGCTTCTTAGCCACTGAGCCACCACGTCCCTATTCAGCTGAGAGTACCACCTCTTAAAGTACAATAAGAAAGATATGGTCCTATCTTACCTAAATCTTTGGCTGATATTCTGATCACAAAATAAGAATTTGGATTCACTATAGTCCTATGAATTGCCAAGATTAAAGATAAAAGATGGAAAATGTTATCTGAAATAATTCTTATTTACAATTGTGATCAAATGGAAGTGTTACCTTCAAAGGCTTGTTAAAGAGACAGCTTCCTCCTCCTTCAGCCAGAAACTGATTGTATTCATCAACACTGCAGCGTGAAAATTTCCGTGGCAGGTAGTATCTGTGTATCAGGAAGAGAGCCAATAGAAGATTCAAAGGCAATGAAATGTCAAAGGAGGTAAAACGTTTTCCTTGGTCCAGAGACTTCCAGTGAGAAATTGATGTTCCTGAACTTGGGTTCAACATTACAGCTGAATTGGGAGCTTACTGCTGGATCTGAGCGACTGAAATCTCTCTGGAGAAAGAAGAGATTGTGAGATTGCCCATACATACTCCGGATAGCTGTTACTGGTGTATCAACAGCAGGAACCAATGTTTCTGTGGTCACTTGTGTATAATGCAACTGGAAGTCAAGGGAGTTCATCAGGCTCACAAATGTAATATTATCTTTTAAGGAAGTTTGACCAATCTTCATTTCTTAACCAGTTTTGGAATTTTTTTTTACTGTTTTTTAAATATTTAGAACTCTTGGAACGGCACAGATGCTTCAAGGAATTCACTGATTGAATTCACATTCAATCCAAAAAAATTTAAATTAAATTAAATTTTAATTTAAAATATAAATTTAAAGACTCAGAAAAAAATCAGTTTTGGAGTAAATAGGAAAAGGGTGATTAGAGTGTTGATTTTGGAAAGTTATAAACAGATCGAAGGTCCAGCTAGATGTGAAATAAGATTTCTAATTGTATATACTACTAAAGCTCTTGTGTCTGTAACCTTTTATTGGACAAATCATAGGGCAAAACAGAAGGTACTAAAGATTACATGTAAAGGAGAAATATCTAAATTACTTGCCAAGAATGGAACAAAGTATTTTAACATAGATGAATTTAAGATATTTGGGAATAATGGACTCAAATTAAGTTAAAAATATTGACTATTATAAACAGACTAGCTGAATACCCGTGTGCTACCACAAAACTATGTGATTGGGCTTGATAAATCGACACTTACAGCTTTTTCAGAGTATAAGACACACCTTTTTCCCCGCTAAAAGGAGATGAAAATTTAGGTGCGTCTTATACACCGAATGTAACCCCCCACCCACCCACTGGCCCGCACCCTTTAGCCCCTGCCTCACAGCAGTTACCTCCTTGCAAGCAAACAGCAAGAAAAAACAGCTCCTTTCAGCTTCAGCACAGCCTAATTAGCACAAGTTGATTGGATCG
Source organism: Ptyas mucosa (assembly GCA_012654045.1). Lineage (NCBI taxonomy): Eukaryota > Metazoa > Chordata > Lepidosauria > Squamata > Colubridae > Ptyas > Ptyas mucosa. Next base: position 2,078,985 of record WNWU01013599.1, read on the forward strand.
GCCTCCCAACTCTCAGCTGATTTGCTCTCATCTGTTTTGCGCAGGGCTCTGCCGCTTGCTGCAAAGAGGTAAATTGCTGGAGCAGATTTTTTTTCCTTCTGCTAATCAAGCTATGATTAAAACGAAAATGAAAGTAAAGTAGACTGTTTGCTGCAACGAGGCAAAATTGCTCAGAGGCAGAGGCAGCGGGAGATTTCTTTTTCTTCTTTTCCTCACCAAAAAAGGTAGGTGCATCTTATACTCCGGTGTGTCTTATACTCCGAAAAATACGGTAGTTAGGATCAACCTCTCCTCTCCCTTTCTCTCCCTCAGGCCTGCCCCACAGAAGCCTCCCCTATCCTATCCCCTTCTCTCCCTCAGGCTTGCCCCACAGAAGCCTCCCCTAACCTATCCCCTTCTCTCCCTCAGGCCAGCCCCACAAAAGCTTCCCCTATTCTATCCCCTTCTCTCCCTCAGGCCTGCCCCACAGAAGCCTCCCCTATCCTATCCCCTTCTCTCCCTCAGGCCAGCCCCACAGAAGCCTCCCCTATCCTATCCCCTTCTCTCCCTCAGGGTTGCCCCACAGAAGCCTCCCCTATCCTATCCCCTTCTCTCCCTCAGGGTTGCCCCACAGAAGCCTCCCCTATCCTATCCTCTTCTCTCCCTCAGGCCAGTCCCACAGAAGCCTCCCCTATCTTATCCCCTTCTCTCCCTCAGGGTTGCCTCACAGAAGCCTCCCCTATTCTATCCCCTTCTCTCCCTCAGGCCAGCCCCACAGAAGCTTCCCCTATCCTATCCCCTTCTCTCCCTCAGGGTTGCCCCACAGAAGCCTCCCCTATCCTATCCCCTTCTCTCCCTCAGGCTTGCCCCAAAGAAGCCTCCCCTATCCTATCCTATCCCCTTCTCTCCCTTAGGCTTGCCCCACAGAAGCCTCCCCTATCCTATCCCTTTCTCTCCAGAGTTATGTTCAGGTTGGGAAGGGGAGTAGAACATCTAACTAATTAGCATCAGAACATGATAATAATAATATAAGAAATACTAATGATCTGATGGTCACTTTGAAAAATCCTTTCTTAGCGAGCACCTAGAAGCCAAGACGAACATAAGTGCCAAATTTCAAGTTTGTAGGCTTTACGGTTCTGGAGATTTCGTGATCGCGCCATGAGTGGTTTTCCCTTTTATATATGTAGATTGTAAATGATATTGTGGAAGAGGAATGAGTTTTGCTAGATAAAACTGAAACTGATTTAAATGTGGATCTGGAAATGACATTTTACAAGAATGATAGGGAAGGAGATGAAATACTGAATGTAGAAATTCTGTGATAAAGGACCAAGCAAAAATGGGGGGGAAAAAATCAAACTTAAGAAAGAGAGCTCTTAAAGTTTCAAGATTTTTTGAGAGGCGAGAGAAAAAAATGTTCTAGGACATTATTTGAGGGGACTAAAAACTAAAATTGTACAGAATAAGAGGAAGGAACATTGTCACGGGCCAGGATTCAGATTCAAACAGATTCAAATGACAACGTTGGTCCAGCTAAGTCTGGATTGTTAGCTTCAAGATTCTTCAAGGCAGGATTCATCTGAACAGGCTGAGCAATCATAGGAATCTCCTGATTAGATGAAGCAGTCAGATGATGAGGCATGATCTTCAAGCCCCATTAGATCAAATCCACTCGATCAGGCTTTTCACTAAGTAAAGGACAAAGCCTGAGTAATTGCAGCCAACTGCATCTAGATTTATTAGCTGCTTTCCCTTTAGTCTTTATTGGAAACAACAATGTGACTTTTTAGTTTGTGATAATAATTCCCGTGTAACTTATTCTTGAACTTTTGACCTTTCGACTGGCTGTTTACTTGACTGGAATGAATTTGGATCACTCTATTGCTTCTAAAACTTCAAAGCAATTTATTCAGGCAAGGTCTCTTTGCAGAGACCCTGATTTACAATCTGGTCTACTATTAACTGCTTATCTCCATAGCAACTGTCTGCAAGTGTTTGTATGCTAAACTGAAACAGAACAAATATAAAGTAGGTTTATTGATCAAGGTTAAAACAAATTCATTGTCTGAAAATCATTAATTGACTGTTGCTAATTAGGACTACATAAGGAGGTTTTAAGGTTCTATTCCCAGATGAGAGATATGAGAAAATAATTTTATTTTGTATTTTATGTATTTTAAGTAATGTTAATATAAGTAAGTCGTCTTTTCTTTCACCCAGCTTTAAGCATGAGAGCTGGCTAGGTATCTTTGGGTCAGTTATTTTCTCTCAATTCAACTTGCCTCACAGGTGAGTTGTGGGAAAAATATGAGAAAGGAATATTTGTCACCTTGAGTTATTTATAAAAATAATAAGAGCAGGATAAAATAAAACTAATGGGTTTTCATTTATTGTGATTGGATAATAAAGTTTGGGGGGATTTCTTTATAGATAAAGCATGAGATACAGAAGGAAAAGAGGTATTATAAAGTGTGTTTTTGGATGTAAATTCTCTTTTTGAAGAGATTTTGAAGAGATGAAGTGATACCATTCTGGATAAATGACTGTCCAATCTCTTCTTAAAAAGCGATGAATTGCTCTCACTGATAGGAAATTTCCCCTTAGTTCTAGGTTTGATCTCTTCTTGATTAGTTTTCATCCATTACTTCTTGTCCTACTTTCAGATGCTTAGGAAAATAGGTTGACCTCCTATTCTCTGTGACAACCCCTCAAATATTGGAAGACTGCTAGCAGGTCATTCTCTTCATTAGATTAGACAAACCTAGATCTTGCAACCATTCACCATACATTTAGCTTCCAGTCCCTTAATCATCTTTGTTGCTCTTCTCACCATTTTTTCTAGAGTCTCAACATATATACAAAAAACATCTTTTTTGCATCGTGGTGACTAAAACAGGATTCATTATTCAAAGTGTGGCCTTACCAAGGCATTATAAAACAGTACTAACGCTTCTGTGATCTTGATCTGTTGATGCAGTCTAGGACTGCATTGGATTTTTTTGGCAGCTGCAGCAATGCTGGTTTATATTTCAATGGTTGGGCACTAGGAATCCTAGTTTCCTCTTACAGTTGGTTATTATTAAGAGAAAATGATGATTTGTTAGAAATATTTTTTATACTTGTGACAAGGGACGGAGCTATTTCTTCACAATTTTTTTCCCCTGCTATAATTACATTTTTTCTTTTCTCTTGCACTTTATTTTTTTTATCTTAATTTTTATAGTTTCTATTAGTTTTTATCTATATGGTTGTAATCACTAATAAAGATTAAAAGTTTTGTAAGCTCAATATGGCTAGATGTAAAATCATTAAATATAACCACACATCTGCATCTTGAATTTGTTTTCAGTTGATGCCAGAGGCTTAAACTGGGGTGTTCTCTGGCCCATGAGAAGGTCTATTAGTGACACATTAAATTCCCTTTCCTTTCTTTGAAAAAGACAGCAGGGGTGGAGGGTGGGGGGAAGGTTGATAAAAAACTGAATTTAAAAACTGACAAGATAACCAGATGTAGCGGATGTCAGATTACTAAAAAAGGAAAATTGAACAGATGTATCTCTCTTTTTCCTATGCATAAATCGCTACCTGCTTTCTTCTGAAGCCAGCTATAGAGGGAAATAGATGAGCTTAACAATAATTAATCAAAGAGAGTTTTCTGTTGCCAGCAAGATGTAAAGTTAAGATCTAAACAGTTTGGGGGATACTTTAATAAATCCTTGGTTCCTGATCTCAAATATTAACCCAACACCTTGGCCTTATATGATCCTCACTTCTTCTACAACTTACCCAGTATCTTCCATAATACAACCCAGCCATAAGTCAGGACAGCGACAATCTCCTATAGAGAAAAGGAGCAATAAAAAAAAATAGAAATATCTTCTCAAAGAATTATGGGAAATGTACATTCTCTATTCCTAGTTCACATTTATTGTGTCCAAATCCCCTAATTCAAATTATAACCCAGAATTGTATATTCCTAAAGCTGAAATAATCAAGTACTATTTATTTTCTCACTGTCCTTGATAAAACATCCCATTCTAAGATTAAGCCTTAAACCATTTTTTTCTATAAAATCTGAACTACCGTGTTTCCCCGAAAATAAGACCTTGTCTTATATTTTTCTGAACCCTGAAATAAGCGCTTGGCCTTATTGCCATGCGCTCAAAAGCCTGATTGGGCTTATTATCAGGGGATGTCTTATTTTGGGAGAAACAGGGTAGATGTTGTTGGAAGATGGCCATGTTAATCTTTGTTGGCAAAAATATCAAGAAGAATTAGATAGCAATCTTTCCTAACAAATGTTGACAGTTCTCTTCTGATGGTTGCAAAATGATTGATATTACATCACCTACATAGCATTTCAACTTGTATTCCTCTCCCTGAATTTTAATTTCAAGTGCTTGTTTGTCTTGCCAACTTTTGTCTCCCAAAACTTCTAAACCAATTACAAAGGGAGAAAGTAAACACCCTAACCCAGTGGGTTCCCTTATTAGAAAACTTGTGGAAAATGTTCCATTTGCAATAATTCTTGCTGCTTGTTGTTGGTTTGTTATCTGTCCAACTTTTAAATTCTTGTCTTGGATTCATTTTGTTTTTAAAAGGCTAATAAAAAGCCCACTCTAACTTATCAAAGGCTTTTTCTGCATATACAAATATTAGTGCTCTCCTTTTTTAAGTAATGATGTATTCTAACACATTTATTTTTAATATATTGTTCTTCATTTTCCTCCTGAGAATGTAACCTGTTGGTCTCTATGCATTATTTCACAAATACACTTCCTCCAATATCCAGCTAATATTATTAATAGCTGATAATGTTGAGTAAAGAAAATGCTGCAGGTGACTTAATAGTATTTATTAATAGGTAGTCCAATGTAGTTTAAACTGGAATGAAGATAAGGGGGGGAAGGCAGGTTCAATATGCAGATGAAGGTTACATACCAGACAGATTAGAGAATGTTTCACGCAATCTCAGGAGATCCCCAAAAATGCAAATTGATAATTGATAAGGTACTTATAATCTATCACATATCACGTGCATATGCAAAACCCGTTAATTAGTTGAAAATTTTTAACTATGGAACTCCCATTTTTTGCAGTAACATTTTATTCTTTAGCCAGGTTCATATTAATAACTTTAAAAGAACTGCCCTTGCTCACCCATTCTACTATCATGATCATGACCTTAAGAAGCAGCCAAAACCATGACAAAGAGGATGTGGAAGAAAACCAAATTAGATCTGGAGGACTGACAACATAAACCATAGCCATAGTGAACCCAGATTTAGGCTCCAACATCAGTTTTGTCTTATCCACTCAGTATCTTTTAAAATACAGATTTCCAAATTGGAAACCAAAAAAAAGTAACCCCTGATCTGAAAGAAACAATCTCAACTTACATTAAAATGTTCATGATGCATGAAAAATATCAAACCCAACATAGTTAACTAAATTAGAAGCCGAAGAATTACTTTTTCAAGTTTCTCCAGAACAGGAGACAAAGCATGAGAATGGAATAGTCCTTAAATTTATTTGGAATAAAAGTGGCTGTTGGGCTCCAGTTCTCTTTGAAACAAGGTCTTTTAGGCAAACCATAGTCTCAAAATTGTTGTTGGACTAAGCCAGTGGTTCTCAATCTATGGTCTGTGGGCCCCTAGGGAGCCACAATGTTATCATATGGGGTCCGCAAAGGCTTGAAGAAATGTTATGATTTAAATCTTGAGTGAAGTCTTGGAGATCTGGGGCCACAGTTTGTGGCTACAGGAGGTATTTAAAGTGAAGAAAAGATTGAGAACTACTGGTCTAAGCAATTCTCAGGTTCTCATTATGCCTTGAGATTAGGAAAACACTTGGCTCATCACAGTTATTTACCTGCAGAAGCACGGTGCTTATTCCACATCATGCCAATGTTTTGCCCCAAGGTCTGGGCTAATGTTACTGCCATCGCTCCAACGGTACCATACTTTGGGAAGGAGGACAACAAGTTATTGGGTAGGCTGAGTATAGAGTGATCAACTATCATAAAAATGTTACATTTTTGAGGGCAGATCTTTCCCAGATTATTCACAGGCCCCATGGAAGTTAACCCGCCCCGCCCTTTCGCTCTGTGGACATATCCTCACCCTGCAAAGAACAATGAATTCCTGGCTATTATTGACATGTAAAGAGCCCTATCAGTACATAGAATATCAGAGTTGGAAGGGACCTTGGAGGTCTTCTAGTCCAACTCCCTCTCAAGCAGGGAACCCTACACCATTTCAGTTCATGTGAAACTATAATGAGATGGTTGCTTCAGGGCAACAAATGCTGGAAGGTGTGCAACAGAGAGCAGCCCACTTGCCATTCTTCTTGGTTGAAGAAGTCTCTAGAAATGGTATGGATAGAACACAGAATCAACTATAGACTTTTCTTTGGCAGAAAACTGTGTTTAATCAACCTTAATAAACATGTCAATGTTTCAGTCACCCACACAGAATAGAATAACAGAGTTGGAAGGGACCTTGGAGGTCTTCTAGTCCAACCCCCTGCTTAGACGGGAAATCCTACACCACTTCAGACAAATGACAAATGACAAACAAGTACATCAGCTACTTTGTAGAATCATGTAATGAAACAAGAGAGGCACCACTCCAATGGTCTTATATTATAAATTTAGCTGACTGAAGGGAAAAAAAGAGGGGGAAGGGGGAAGCATGTGGGATATATGTCAGCAAGTGTAGTGGCAAAAACCATAGGTATTAGTTTAGTTAGAGTCTGGAGACAAGGCTTCACAGAAAGTAGGAGATTCTGAAAGGGTTTTAAAGGTCAGAAGAGTAGTATCTCACAAGGGAAAGGGATCTTCAAAGCCTCAGGAGTTGCAAGATGAGAAAAGAAATCTAAATGAGCTTGAGATCTTTGAACAGACAAATTTGATACAGTTGGAAGAGCATGCAGGCTTTAATTCAGTACCTTTAAACTCCAGCCCCAGTCATCATAACCCAACTCACCTCATTCACACCTCCGCCTCTAGCAACTGAGCAGATTCCTCCAACGTAAGCTGTACCACTGCGGCTGCTTCTAAAAGTGTGCCCTCTGGGAGAGTAAGAAGGAAGATTTACTATGCAGGTGAAGAAAAAGCTAAATACCTTGACCTGCTAGATTTTTTGTCCTCTTGGCATTCACTTACTAAACCTAGAATAATGAAAACTAGCAAAATAGGGCAAGAGTATGGATTGGTTCATTTCTTTGCATCAGCCTGTTTACCTTTGTTCCTCATTATGGTAGATGTGGGCTGATTAGTTCTAGTGAACTACAGAGGAGAGAGGAGGCATGTTCATGTATGAACACTTCCTAGCAATATTCCAGGACAAAAGCTATTTCTATTTCAGTTAGAAATTCTGACCTTAGCACTAAGTCGAAATGGACACTGCTGTGCCATATTTTATATACTGATCTACATTAATTCAAACTTGTTGTTTTGTTGAGATCTGATAAAATGAATATATATATATTTTAATCACAAGTCACAAGCAATTGTTATTTTAAAAATCATTCTTTCTAGAACTGGCATTAACTTTAGTGGTATACTAATCAGAGATATCAGGGAGTCTCTTATATAATTTTAACATGTAGTACAGTTACTATCTAGTACAGGTAGTCCTTGTTAGTGACCTCAAAATGGGACCAGCAACTAACTCAGTCATTCAGTGAAGCGATTGTTAAGTGAAAGCACACCTGTGTTTGTAATCTTACTTCAGCTTTCCTTTGCTTTACCTACCTGTAAAGGCTGTAAATGTGATTATGGGTCATAAAGTCATTTTTTCACTACCATTCTCCCATCCTTCCAAGGTTAGTAAAATGAGGCCCCAGATTGTTGGGGGCAATATGCTGACTTTGTAAACTGCTTAGAGCGGGCTATAAAGCATTATGAAGTGGTATATAAGTCTAAGTGCTATTCTAACTTTGAACAATTGCTAAATGAAGCAGTCCCTGAATGAAGACTATCTGTATAAAAAAAAATCTGGCAAAGTTTTCTTTTTTGCCAACATCTTATTTCTACTATATTAGTTAATACCCTTCACCAGCAAAGAATGTCTCCATTTTATTCTAAAGGTCTAAAATGGAATATAAATAGAAGAGAACATATAAAATAGAAAGTTGTATTGCATTTGCTATAATACCAGGAGGTATATTATTATGTGCTTACCAGCAAAGCAGTCTTCTGGCCAACTTGTTCAGCAAAAGAAAAGTTTAATTACGTGCGTAGATTTTCTTAACATCCCTTACAAATTACTTCAGCCTATTCTTACTATCAGAACTATAATAGTTGATTTTGCATCTTTCTAGCATAAAAGTGATCACATTCCCATTTAAAACTCACGAGAAGAGATGGGCAGCATCACTGTGTTCAGGAAGAGACTCTTGACGATACTTCATAAACTCTCTCAGTGTCTCTAGGGAATCTTCATCAGTCTGGATTTTATCCCCTGATGCCCATGTTTCCATGGCAACCAACACGATACGAGTGTTCAACTGCTCCTTAAAAATCTGTGACCCAACATAGATTGTTTTTAAAGGTGGGGACTTTCCCCTTTCCATATATGTGATACAATGGTGAAATCCTCCATGGTTTGCCACTGGTTCGCTGCCCGCACATTCATGGTACGTGCCAAATGTATGCTGTGTGCACATGCGCAGTGCGCACCAAACGCATGCTACACACAAAAAAAGGAGGCTTAAGTAGGTAAGTAGAACAGTGAGGGGGGGGAACAGCTGTGCCATGTGATTTAGATTCACTAGAAAACAGGATTTCCTGCTTTCCAGTGAATATAAATCATGTGGCATCACTGATCGTCGGAAATACCGGTTTGAATGAACGGGTAGCATTTTTTTACTACCGGTTTGTCCGAACTGGTAGCTTTTATTACTACCTGTTCGCCTGAACTGGTGCGAACCGATAGCATTTCACCCCTGATGTGATATCCTTCCCATTTTCTAAAGCAGTCATAATTTTCTAAATGTACCCTTGAAGTCAAATGAAGATTAAAGCAGTTTATTTCCTTCCCACAATTTATTTTCATATCTATTTTTAGTGGGGGGGGGGGGAAATTAAAATTACTTTGAATATTGTAATATTATAGTTGTTGTTTTATTATTGACATATTTCTCTCTTGTTTACTAAAATGTTGAAAATAAGATGATTTCTGTTGTGAAGATGATTGTTTCATATTTGACAGTAATACTGAAAACTCAGCATTTTGGAGAAATAATTCCCATTAAAATTACACAAATTATAGAAGTTGAATTCCTAGTTGCAATTTGAGACATTTGTATTAAATTTTACCAATACATTCAATCCTTCAAAGCTTACTGAATTAGCTTTGTATGTGTTAGCCGTTACAAGGAAATTATATTCTTCTCATTAGAAACAGAGAAAGAAGAAATATTGAATAATATTGTTTAAGATTAAGTCTAAATATTTAAATGTAAGAAATAAATTTTAATAAGAATTCTTTTTAAAAAAATACAAATTTATTCTAGACATCAATGCACTCTCTCACAATTTGGCTAGCCATTCGTTCCTTGAAGGAATCAAAGGCATATAAAATGTGGGGTTTTCTATGGAGAGTGTCTATATTTGGGGAATTAAATTCAATCTATTACAGCTTATAATTTTAATTACTGATTTATGCTATACTATTTTTATTAGCTTAAAGCTTAATAGTTATTCTTAATTTTTTCTTTAAAAGCTTTTTGTAATTTAACAAATAAATAATATTTTAAGTAAGAACTGTAGTCTCCAAGGTTTACTTATCTCGTTTACTTATTTATATCTTACTATTAGTATTTTGCTTACCTACCCTTTACCCATTTAACACATATTTTATCTCTCCTTGTCTATAATTCTGTCTTTAAACTGTTTACTATTTACTGATTTAAAAAAAAACAAGATGAGTGAGTGTAGAATATAAAAATAAGTGAAAAACTTATTTCACTTAACTAAATTCCTTAAGCTAATTATGAGAATTAAAATAGTTGTCCTTTGGCATGTCATCATCATCATCATCATCATTAGGTCCTGTGCAAAACACATTTGGCAGCAAGTGTTTTCCAGTGGTTTTCAATCATTTGCAGCATCTTTGGCATCATCCCTAGGGACACTAATAATCTTAAGAGCTTTAAGTTCCCTGAGGCCGGCCTTGTTTCTTCTTTCCTCCAGGAGATATCCAACATAATACAATTTTTGAATGCTGGTCTTTAGGCATACATAAGATATCATCAACAAGCTGCATTTGGCATTCATTCACAGTTCTCAATAGATGTTCTAAATCTAATCTTTGTAGTACCTCTTTATTAGAAATGTGGTCACAATATGAGGCACAGAGGATTTTTCTCAAGCAGCGTTATTGGAAAATATTTAACTGTTTAATCATTCTGATTGTACACTTCCACATTTCACAAGTATATATTGGCATGTACTAGGTATGAAAATATCTGTGTCAGGGAAACATTGTCTAAAAATTATTGTGGATACTTGAAAGCCAATGGTTATATGTGCTTACGCATTTAGCTGCAGTGTGTTGTAGAAATGAGATGCTAGGATTTAAGATTACAAGTATGTGAGAGTGATCTAGAGATTGATCTAGAGTGATCAATAGACTGAATCACTTAGTTGTACCTGATGGTGACTTATAGAAGGGGCCCACCATGGACTCCTCTGCATTGGGCCAGATTTTCCCTTCTTTCATTCTCAATTTATTTTTGCATGTAATTTTTGGAGAAAACTGCAATGTACTCCACACTCACCACATCAGCAAGGTTTACCACAGACTTTGCAAAGTTGCTGGTAAGGCTGACTGAGCGACGCATTTGCTCAAACTGGAAAAGAATAGATATAGAACAAATAGTTTCAGGAAGCTCACTCGTCATCTGATGAAACCTGAGGCTGAAGCAGTCTAGTGAGGGTCTTCCCCTCCTCCACCCCTTTCTTCATGAAGTGACTTTCCTCAACTTAAAAAATATAGCCATAAGGTCAATTCCACTCTTAACACATCTATACATTCATGGAAATGATTATCTTCTTAGGCATGAACTTTTATCATGTTTGCACAGAAATACTGTAAGTCCATGTAAATAATTTCCTGAAACTTGTACTGAATTGTCTGTTTGTTTGTTTGTTTGTTTGTTTGATTGATTGATTGATTGATTTCATATGCCACCCATCTTACTGTTGCAGCAACTCCATGTAAAAATGTAAAAAAGATAATATTAAATGATTAAAATTAAGAACAAATAAATGGAGGTTAAAAATCAAGTGGACAGGCAAAACAGGAGTGGAGATTTTCTCTCTACGCTGCCAGCCACTCCCAGCATAAGGCATTCCTATCAGGTATCCCAGCAGAGCCAGGTTTTAAAGCTCTTCTTAAAAGGCCAGGAGGGTGGAAGCCCACCTCAACTCTGGCAGGAGAATATTCCAAACGACAGGGGCCACAAAGGGTTTTTCTTCTGGACCCCACCAACCATAAATTCTTTGGCAGATAGGATCCAAAAGACATCTTCTGCTGGAGTAAGTAGGATAGGCCAACCCCATTGGGAGAGACATCATCTTAGATACTCTGGACCAGTGCCATAAAGGTCTTTGAAGATGATAACCAACTCCTTGAACAGGATCCAGAAGCAGACTGTAATCAGTACAGCTTACAAATAGTGTTGTGAAATGGTCCATCCAAGAGCCTCCAGAATTGTCTACGCCGCTGTGTTCAGTATCAGTTGTAGCTTCTGAATGTATTTCAATGGCAGCCTCCTGTAGAGAATCAGGTTACTGATTCCCTTTAACTTAATAATTCCAAGATTTTCTAGTCCCATGATGGTGAACCTATGTTATGCGTACCACATGTGGCACACATAGCCATATCAGTGGGCACGCAAGCTCAGCTCCGGTGAGATCAGAAGTTGGCAAACAGGCCATTTCCGATCTCCAGAGGGCCTCCAGGGGGGTGGGGAAGGCCGTTTTCACCCTCCCCAAGGTCCTAGAAAGTCTCTGGAAGAGAGAGAAAAATGGGTCTACCGGGCCCACCAACCTTTTGCATGCCAGGAGCAGTGGGGGTTGTATGCGCATGTGTGGGGGGGGGGCGGAGCACATAGAATTATGGGTGTGGGCACATGTGCGCATTATCCCCCCTCCCCCCCACTCCTGACACACAATGGCAAAAAGGTTAGCCATCATTGTTCTAGCCAAAGTGCCTTCTCTAATCAAACCAGTACTCTTTGATCACATCTTTAGCTGAGCAAGTGTTCAAGCAGTAATCCAGTTTTTTGCTTGGAATAAAGAAGTTTCATTTGAATCAAGCTCAACTGCTGTTGATAAAAAGCCAACTCCTGCTTGGATGTTGATAACTTTGGGGACATATCAGATATTTTTAAATTTCTCAGTCTGGTCTTCAGCTCAAGTATTTCCTGGTAGTATAATTATTTAATTAATTACTAATTAATTCAGTAAGATAGGCCAAGGATATAGACTATATTGGGATGTCAGAATAATAATAACTTAGAAGAAGGCAGTGTCAAACCATTTGAACTGAATCACTTTGATAATGAGATGGAGGCATATACATTTAATAAATAAATATTTCATAGTTGCCCCTTATGGAGTAATCCATAAAGTCATTAAGAATTCAGATTAATAGCAACATTATTGATGAATTATCTCTTAGTGGTCTTCAATTTGCCAGTTTCTGTTCAATATTGAGAAAGAACTTTTCATTATACATGTTATTTCATCATTGTTATTTGAATAGGATAGGGAAGAATAACATCATTTTGCATTTTAAAAATAAAAATAAAAATAAAACCATAAATTAAAGGCCCCTATCACAATTTTGAATAATTGTCTATTTAAGAGCAATTATCAGGGATTCATTAGTAATGCTGCTCTGAATGCATAGCAGTAAACAAGAGTAAGAACTGCAACAAAACAAACTAACAAATTACCAATAGAAGACACAGTAGCCTTGGAAAACTTGAGTGTATTTTATCAATCTACACAGGTCATACTGACAGTGTAATTATATTGACCCAGCAAGCTCAGCTGATGGACAGTTTATCTGAATTGCAAATGGCATTGTGGAAGAGATCCTAAAAGAGGATATACCGACCAATTTAAAAACAAGAAAAAGAAAAGAAATCAGACTTAAGACACTGAAAGGAAAAAATGTTCTGATCATTGTTTGCCAAATTGCTCAAAGAAACAGGCCTGGCAGGCAATTCATTTGCTTCTCTCCACAGAGCATTTTAAAGGATCTGCAATAACAAACCCATCCATATTTGTCTTTCTAAGCCATTATCAGTACTCACCAGTTGGTGGTCATTAACAATTATCAATTCAATGAATTTGGTCTCACTGTGGACAGTCCGATGACCTCGGTGAACCTGGGATGGGAAGAAGAAGACACATTTACATTGGTAACTCTCCTGCTCTAAGAAAGACCTCCCCATTCATGCCCTAGAATATATTTCATACACAGGCCTTTGTATTTTCCCATATTCTTTCCCTTACATTTTATAGTAAGGTAGCTCAATCAGAAGATTGGATTCCACCAATCTAGTGCTATTTAGACACAGCTTAATTCTTGCAGATTGTTAAGGATTAAGAGAAGCTCAATACATCCAAAGAGCAATTGGAGAAAGTTGGTATATCAAGCTTTCTAAGTTGTGAAATACTATAAAACTTTAAGGCGTTGTATATAACCAGTCAAAACTAACCCAAACATGAAAAATCACACAACACTTTCATACCTCTTTTCAATAACAATTATGCAATATAAAAGTAAAGGTTCCCCTCGCAAATATGTGCTAGTCATTCCCGTCTCTACAGGGCAGTGCTCATCTCCATTTCAAAGCCGAAGAGCCAGCGCTGTCCGAAGACATCTCTGTGGTCATGTGGCCAGCATGATTAAATGCCAAAGGCACAAAGAACACTGTTACCTTCCCACCAAAGGTGGTCCCTATTTTTCTACTTGCATTTTTACATGCTTTCGAACTGCTAGGTTGGCAGAAGCTGGGACAAGTAACAGGAGCTCACCCTGTTATGCGACATTAGGGATTTGAACCGCTGAATTGCCGACCTTTCGATCGACAAGCTCAGTGTCTTTGCCACTGAGCCACCACACCCCCTAATTATGCAATATTCAGTGTAATTAATATTTTATTACTGCATTGTTTTTGTTCTCTTTTCTCTGGGAACTCATGAATATATTCTATCCCTAGAATAACTCTGGGACATAGGTTGTGCTAAGTAAGAGATTATCTTCATACACTTAATGATCTGAGAGTGGATTTGAACCTAGATTTTCCCAGTTTTAGTCCAACATGTTAAACGTGACACTATAGTACACTAATTGGGATACCTGCAAGCCTTGCTGCTTGGAATGTGAGAATTTATCTAGCTGCCATTTGTTATTCTAAAATAAAAATTTAACTACAATCACAAAGTAGTAAAGGAATTTCTTCCAATAATGTTTTCAAGTGAAATAAACAAAGACCTAATTTGTTTATCTTATTTATTAGATTTTTATCTTGCCTTTATTACTTTATAAGTAATTCAAGGCAATCACCCATCTGTGTTTTCATGGCTAAAACAGGACTAGAATTTAGAGTCTCCTGGTTTCTAGACCAGCGCTGTCAGAATATTCATGAACTGGAAGAGAGACATTGTAACAAGGTCAGCCAATGAATAGGCATAGCAACTGGGTCAGCCAAGAGGAACTGAGACAGGAAGGAGCCTGGGCGTGGCTCTGTAGCTCTGAGTGCTGTGCTGAGAATTGAAACTGAAACTAGACTGCTGAACTGAAACCGCTTCTCTCCTCTGCCTGTTTTTTGCCTATAACTCTCTACCACATTGGAAGAATCTGCTGTTGGTTAATGAATCCTGCTGAATCAGTTATCTGTGTGTGCTTTCTGGATTTGATTTTTTTTTAAAATTCGATTTATATGCCGCCCTTCTCTGGAGACTCAGGGCGGCTTACAATGCGCTAAGCAATAGCCTTCATACTTTTGTATATTTACAAAGTCAGCTTATTGCCCCCACAAACTGGGTCCTCAATTTACCTACCTTAGAAAGGATGGAAGGCTGAGTCAACCTTGAGCCTTGGTGAGATTCGAACCTGCAATAATTGCAGGCAGCTGATGTTAATAACAGGGCTTTAGACCACTGTACTATCCAAGGCTCATTTTGCAACAAACTCTGATAAGCACCCTTAAAAATATACAAAAATATAGGGGAAGAGAAGTTAACCTGCTTTGTGCTATCCATTTAAAAGAATAAATAAATGGGCCAAGTTAGACAACTGAAGACTTACAAAATTTTCCAAATAACAGTGCTTAATTTGAATAGGCAGTTTACCAGTACTTATAAAACATGAATGCAAATAAACAACTTCTGTTCTTATGAAATATTTCCTCTTTCTTTGAAAAGTGTAAGTGGCCAGTAATAGATTGCTTAGCATAGTATTGCCTCCGTGGGAGAAAGAGAACATGGGATCTTCCCTATATTTTGAAAAGTTTGTGACAGTTCATAGAGTATGGAGACTCTGAGATTTTTAGATCAATGTGTGTAAAGTATTAATGCTGCTTATGTCTGGTCTATACTGAATGGGAAGCAAATTCCATGAAGATAACAGAATAACAGTTGGAAGAGATCTTGGAGGTCTTCTTGTCCAGGAGCCCCAACCCTTAGGCCACAGCCTACTGCTAGGCGATGGCCTATTTAAAACCGGACTGCACATGCGATGGGCAAGCATGTGTGCAAAGCTCCACTCATGCGAGCAGTGGGCAAGCATGCGCACGTGAAGCTCCATTCGCATATGAACAGAGCTTTGCATGCAAGCACTTTCCACTTGCACAAGTGGAGTTTCACACGTGCAAGCACCTCCTGCTCACGCCAGGCTGGGCTGCCAAAGTGGAAAGGTTGGGGACTGCTATTCTAGTCCAATCCCCTGCAGAAGACCCTACAATTTTGGACAAATGGCTGTCCAATCTCTTCTTGAAAACCTTCAGTGATGGGACAACCACAAGTTCTGGAGGCATATAGTTGCACTGATTAATTGTTCTAACTGTTAGGAAATTTCTCCTTAGTTCTAGATTGCTTCTTTCCTTGATTAGTTTCCATCCATTGCTTCTTGTTCTGCCTTCAGGTACTTTGACCCCCTCTTCTTTGTGGCAGGCCCTCAGATATTGGAAGACTTGCTTTCATCTCACCCCTTGTCTTTCTTTTCACTAGACTAGGCATAACCAATTCCTGTAACTATTCGACATATGTTTTAAACTTCAGCCCCCTAATTATCTTTGTTGTTCTTCTCTGCACTCTTTCCAGAGTCTCAACATTTTTTATATTGTGGCAACCAAAACTGGATGTACTATTCCAAGTATGGTCTTACTAAGGCATTATAAAGTGGTACTAACACTTCACATGATCTTGATTCTCAATTGCAGAAAAAGATTGTAGAGAAAGGTCTGGACCATCCCAGCATAATTGGTCATGCTAGGAATCTATGCATTAAAAAATTGTGCTCTGTTTTTCAGGTACAGTAAATTCATATTCTTGGTCTTCTGCTTCTAAAACTGATGATTACTGTCATGTAGTAAATTTACCTGTCTTCGTCGACGCAGTTTAGGAAGCCCAGGAGGAATGTAGTAGTTCAATGCAGAAAATAAACACCCTTGGAGAAAAGAATACATATTATATATTGGAGAGGGATATCATATATAGAAAAATAAGTAATCAGATTTTCAGATATTTAAACTGGGAGAAAAGATGTGATCAGACAAGGGACAGTATAGTAATCTATATATGCTGATTTATAATCTTATGGTATCATTCTGATACAATTATACTAAAATATCCAGCATAACTACCCGCTACCAATTTATGATATGATTTCTTCCAACGCATACCAGTTGAGATGTCTGAGACAAGAAATCATCTTAATGCTCACCACCTATTGGAAGAAATATTTTTGCTGCTTTCTATTCAAACTCAGTGCAAAAACACAAGAGATAGTTGTCATCTTCCTTTCAGAAAACATGTCTTAAGAATTACAGCTCAGTGTCAGAGCTATCTATATCAGGACTGCTGGGACACGTAATCATCTCAACCCATCTCCCTTCTTTGGTAAGAAAAAATCCTGCCAACAAATAATTGGCTATATGTTTTCATGGAGCCTCAGTGTATGCAAAGCAGAGCTTCATTTCAGTTAACAGAAATCTTCTAGAACAGTCTGTTCCTGAAGTTTTCAAAATTCCATAGATAAATCTCTATCACTGGACACTCAAAGACATTACAGACTGAACCCATTTATTGTGAAGATCAGGGCACTCTGGCTATAAACACTACCTGGGTTGCTCATAGGTGAAAAACTTTACCCTAAGAGGTGAGAATAGGCATAGTGGGGGTTGATGAATTAGATTCTTTGTCCTTTCAAGTTTTAAAATAAGGCCAACAATTATTATTTAATTAGATTTTCTTTTCAATTTAGCTACATATTTAGTTCTAATTTTGCATGACTACACCATACACACACATACACATACACCATACACACTGTTCATTTTCAGTAAATTATATCCAGGAATTCTTTTTTTTTAATTAAAAATTTATAAATTTTCTTAAAACACAATGAGACATTTACACAACATACGACATATAAATAAATAGCTTATCCTTTTAAAGCATTGTTTCATAGTGGTTTTCCATCTGATACTTTATATTTCTTCCCCTTTTTCTTAGTCTAGTACTTTTTTCCCCCTCCTCCTATTCTTCTTTTCTTTTTTTCCCTTCCTTGTCTTTCCCCCTAGAGATCTATATATTTTGATTATATCTTTACTTTTTTACATTTCTATATTCATATTATATACCTATAAAAATTATTTATATACATATTTACATTTTTATTCTTTTCTTCTTGTATTTATGTTTCTTTATTGATGGTGTTAAGCCACTTATACCATTTGTTCCATATTCTGTAGTAGTCTGTCTCTTCTTTTTCTTTGATTTCTTTTGTAAACCTGTCCATTTCAGCACATTCTAAGATTTTATCTATTAGTTCTTCTTCGGTTGGGATTTTTTCCTGTTTCCAGTTTTTTGCATATGTTATTCGTGCTGCAGTTAACATATGTATCCAGGAATTCTTCACTGTATTTATTTTTTACAATATCAGGCAAAGGAAAACCATTTCTTTCTGGACAAAATATTTACCATATCTCCAGTGAGACACAGTACTATAAACTCCAATTATTCTTTGGGGTGTTACCAGGAAAAAAATGCAGTTTCTCCATTCCAAAATGAACATCATCAAAATTAATTTGAGAAATGTTTTTTCTCCAACTGGAAAAAATGGCCTGAGTTCTGAAGAATCTTGGGGTAGTATGTGATAGAAACCTAAATCGGAAATGTCCTGTTTGCAAGAAACATTGAAGACTCTGGGTAGTCTTCATGTGTTAAAGTAAGCTTAGTATTGGATTCTATATGCATGTGAATGGCACTTCAGGTAACTTAATAAAATACCAAGTAGCTCAAGGTCTATACTGAGAACCAATACTGTGACTTCTGAGTTAAAACCAAGGTTATCCGGCCACAAAGGAAATTTTTCAACTGGCTACATATTCCATTAGACATTGGGGAGAAAAGGCTCAAGCTATTCCTTGAAGAGTGTTCAGCAGTTGCAACTGGAGTAAAATATAGCAAAGAATTGGCTATGATTGATCCACAACTTGCATCTGCCTACCTTTGAGGGGTTGGGTTTTTTTGTTTTGGTTTTTTTTTGAGGGGGGGAGATAATTTTAGTTTAAGTTTTTTTTATTTGATTTTAAAGATTATTTTGTTTTTACTGTTTTCCTATATTTTGTTGGTTGGTTGTTTTGAAATATTGTGTTGCCCAGTCACAAATGTGAGATGGTTGGCTATATAAATTGAATAAAATAAATAATAAATAAAATAAAGTAAAATAATTAAAATAATAAAATAAAATAATAAATAAAATAAAATATCAAATCTATTCTCTGTCACTACGTTTTTGTATTTACCAGCTGAGCTCTCATTTTTTGAACTGTAACACTTTCCGTAGATGCTCAGAATTCTTATCTCTAAGCTAACTGCGCATGTCAACATTCCTTCACTTTTTTTCTAATCTTCCTTTGTTCACTTGCCAAGAGGTCCGGCAGGAACACTGCCAAAATGTAACTAATTAGCCAGTAAGATGTTTTTTTATTTTCTTTACAATAAAATGAGTTTCTTAGAATATATCTCGGGCTTATTTTGCTTATCAAGCTTATTTCGTATACTTCAAGAGAAAGGCCACGATCCACTTCTAATTAAGTGTAATTACCCCAGGAGGGGAACAAGGTTTAAATGCCACCCTGACATTCTCCATTTTAAATGCAGAAGACTTCTTGTGTTTCTTTCAGACTATGAAACATATTCCTTTGAAAATCCCATCATTTCTTTAAACAGGCTTTCAACTATTCGATGATTATGCTATTTTATTAGGAAGTTTAATCTGGGTTTTTAATGGGTATTTTTAAAGATTACCCACCTTAAGTACACCCAAAGGAAAAGAAAACAGGTGAAAATAAAATACACCAGGGAACAAATAAATAAGTCAGGGGAAAAGATTGGCAATGAAACACTCATTGAGGATGCATTTGTATCTCAGTATTCAACAGAAATTAAATGCAAGAGATTTGCATTAGAATACATGTAATTTATTGAGATTATGATAAGAACAGAATTCCAAAAATTTAAAGGAATGCAGAGATAAAAGCTGGAAACACATTTACCCCAATTCCAAAATTAATTACAAGGCACCAAAACCTCTTGATAGAAAGGCATGTTTACCTGGTTCTGTGCAACCACGGGACATGCGAGGTACTGGTGTCTGGTTGATCTGGTGAGGAAGTGGTTCCTGCTGCAGGGGATTAAAAAAAGAAAAAAATATTGCCACAAAAAGCATGTATTTACATGGGTATCAGGCAATACTTAATTCACTTCAGTTTAATTAGAATATTCATAGTATTGTTATTTATGTAAAATCCTTTACGTTTTTTTACGAATGTATAGGAAGACTAAAACCAGACTGCCTATATCCTTATGTCAGAATTGTGCAATTTCATTCATTAAACTCCCTTTTTATGACCCTATAATCCCTTAATTCAAGGTAGAGTTTGGGCGACTGGATAGAGATTAACTTTTTTTCTTGTACCTGCCAATTCCCTAGGGCCGAATTCGCAACCTTCCGAATGGGAGGCAGAAGTCTCCACCACTAGGCCACCACGCCGCTCATTGCAATTTCATTCACTCTTGGGTCTATATTAAGATAATTTTTCAGACAATCTGTGAGAGCTGAATGAATTATTCACAGAATAGGAAGGATCATGATAACAAGTTTCTTCCTTTACATATATCTATTTAAAGGCCTAAAGAAAATGTGCTTATGTGTAATTCATTCATATTATTATACGCCAAATAAGCAGGAATTTGAAACCACACTGAAGGATTCTTTGCTTCGGTTCTTGTACATTGTTTGGAAAGATAACATTAAGTTGCTACCATAGTTCCAATCTACACTGATTTTCATTACACTATAATCTTGAGCTAAAAAGCCAAATGTGAGGAGCAATTCTAGTGTCCACATAGTAACAATGGAAGACTTTTTTTTTTGTAATCTGTGTTCCACATAGTGTCTTTGCCTTGTTTCAGAAGATGCCTCCAGGTGTATACTCTCATGCTGTATGTAATAGCTAAACTGATTTATTTTT
Source organism: Ptyas mucosa (assembly GCA_012654045.1). NCBI lineage: Eukaryota > Metazoa > Chordata > Lepidosauria > Squamata > Colubridae > Ptyas > Ptyas mucosa. Next base: position 2,099,754 of record WNWU01013599.1, read on the forward strand.
GGCTCAGTTGCTACCATATCTAGAATTGGTCAAAGGCAAATTTTCCATTTGCACTGAGAGAACTGAAGAATTTATAGGCATGCTATTTTCCATTAGTTAGAATGTACCTCACCTTGACTCCAAGGTCCTACTCAAACTAAATTATCCCTGCTTCTCATAGAGAAAAAGCAACAACTTTTTTTTTCTTTACATCACCAAGTATATGAGTGCAACCTGCTGGTATTGTACTGATTGAATGCCATTAACCCGAGCCTTCTAGCGGACAACTGGTAGGAAGAATTGATTGGCTCATGCTGTGTTCAGCTTTTTGAGTTCAGTAGAAGTGAAAATTACTGCAAATCAACTCTAGGCTGCTTTTGAAGGATTGGGGAATGGAACCATGGTGTTGTAGAAAGGTCCCTATTTAGCAATTAACCACCTCTTTCTCTAGGCGTCTCCTTTTAGCTCTCCTCTCTGAATTTCTCCACACTAGACAGCATTTGTTTTTGTTTTTTAATCACATAATGCAAAACTGCTTTTCTTTTCTTTTTCTTTTTAAATTTCTCTGTGTACAATAAAGATTGCTACTGCCTCATTTTTTTACAATCTCATTTTTCAGCCTTCCTGTCTATGTATGGCATAACTTTCAATTTTCAGGATTCCATCCCTTAGCTAATTTCATCCTCCCCCTCCCCATTGGCCTCTGCCTCATGCGCCCCAATTTTTCAGCGCCGCATAGGTCCATTTGCAACAAAATGCATCATATAAGAGCCATGATGGCAAACCTATGGCACGCGTGCCAGAGGTGGCACATGAGCTGTTGCCCCAGTTCAGTTCTGCCGCACATGCGCACCTGCCTCCCACCAGCCAGCTAGTCTTCGGGGGGCAGGGCGCATGTGGGGGGCGTGCACATGTGCAGGGGTGGGGCACATGAGCAGGGGCCACATCTGCATTGCATTTTGCACTGAATTGGTCATGCGGGTGCGCATTCTCAGGCGCACGGGCGTGCATTCATGCATGCGCTTTGGACAATCAGTCCGGAAAAGAGCCATCCCTGTACTAGAACTAACATAACATTACAACTACCATCACATATTCTGACAGCTCTTCAAACTCTTAAGTCTTCCTGATCATTCAAAAATCTTTTAACATGGGTGACAGGGAAAGAAAGTGGAATATCCACATATAAACAGATGTTCTGCTACAAAGCTCTGTTTGATTGTTCTCTCGTCAATTTTTCAACTACTGATGTGCATTTCCATCCATCAGTCTCTAAATTTCTAGCTTTATAGGTAGTGCTCGATTTAGGACCATTATTGAGCCTAACTTTTCTGTTGCTATGTGAGACATTTGTTAAGTGAGTTTTGCCACATTTTATGACCTTTCTTGCCACAGTTTTTAAGTGAATCACTGCAGTTGTTAAGTTAGTAACATGGTTGTTGAGTGAATCTGCTTTATCCCTTTGACTTCGCTTGTCAGAAGGTTACAAAAGATGATCACATGACCACAGGATACTGCAACATAAATATGAGTCAGTTGCCAAAAGTCTGAATTTTGATCATGTGACATTGGGATGCTGCAATAGTTGTAAGTGTGAAACGGTCAGAAGTTACTTTTTGCAGTGTTGTAACTTTTAAGTCACTAAATAAACTGATCTAATAAGCTGGAAGTTGGTAGAAAAGAACAGGCTAAAATTTGGCTGGCTGATTTGAATTGAACAGCCCCAATAAAGACCCAATACCACCTAAGTCCATAATCATACAAAGGTTAGCAAAGAAAATAATTTCCCCAGTAGCAAGTGGCAGGAAAACATGCAAAAGTGATCAGAATTAATGACTTATTGGAGGGAGAGGGATTGGGCAAGTGATAGAACAAACTAAAATTCCTGTCAAGTTTTTACTGCTCTATTCAGCAGGCATCATAAAATGAAAAGTAAATGCCTATGCTCTAAATGCCCATAAAACTATGAACATCTTACCTTAATATCTTGATTGTATTGGTCTTTTTGTCTTCTACACTAAGTTATTATATCGTGGGGGAAAATCAGTATAACTGCACTAATATGACAGATTTAACCACAATTTAACTCAAACCTGGCAACTTTAAGATGTGTGGACTACATCTGATATTTCCCACTTTCTGTATTTCTTTTGCTCTTTTCTTCCCTATGTCATGTCCCACCCCCCACCCCCAGTTACAATATTTACTATTCCACTTTCTTCTATTTTTGTTATTGGGGAGTGGCTTGTAACAGTAACAGAGTTGGATGGGACCTTGAGGGTCATCTAGTCCAACCCCTTGCTCACGCATGAGACCTGTACTAGGGATTCGAACTGCCAACCTTTCTGATCGACAAGCTCAGTGTCTTAGCCACTGAGCCTCCTTGAAGACAGCCTACATCAGTCCTCGGTTCCTAAAGATGTCCCAAGATGAATGTTTTATTCCAAATGGCACTAATTCTAATCTCAGACAAAGGGACTGGGTTACTTATCTTTTCCCAATTGTCTCTACCATCCTGTTTGATCTAGCAGGAGGGGCATGCTCTGGATACTGTCGGCTAAGAAGTGTTGGCTCATGGGGTCCAGAAGAAGAGCCTTTTCTACTATGGGGCTCGCCCTTTGAGATATCATTCCCCATGAGATTAGACTGGCCCCATTCTTGCTGCCTTTCCATAAGGACTTGAAAACTTAGCTTTGTGCTCAAGCTCAGGATCCTACGCATGTAAAGGATCCTGAGTGGCGTAGCAGGCTAATGCCTCCTAGTAAGGCAGCATTTAACATCCAGCTGCCTGCAATTACTGCGAGTTCTAATCTCACCAAGCTCAAGGTTGACTCAGCCTTCCATCCTTTCTAAGGTGGGTAAAATGAGGACCCAGTTTGTGGGGGCAATAAGTTGACTTTGTATAAAATATACAAAAGTATGAAGGCTATTGCTTAACGCATTGTAAGCTGCCCTGAGTCTCCGAAGAAGGGCGGCATATAAATATAAATATATAAATAAATAAATGTGACAGAGGCCATCTCCTGGCTGTATGGTTGGATGAAGCTCCACTATTGTCTTTTTCATTTTTATTTTTTCATATGGTGTATTTTATTCCAAGCTACCTTGAGTCACATATGTTAGATGGGCAGCTATATAAATTGAATAAATAAATTCAAGCAGGAATGGCTCCATTATAAAAATTACATTACACAGCAAGGTTGTGTTTGGAATGTTTTCTAGGAAAGCAGTTAAAAGATCAATTAAAATGATAAATAAAATGTCTTAGGTACTAATAATAACCTCCACCATTTCATGTTCAAGTATAGCAAAAAAATATCTAGGTTGCAGTTAGCATTTGGGAAAATAAATGGAAAGGAATGAGCAAAGGCACTACTAAAAGTTGTTTATTATTATTATATTTTTACTTACAGTAGTGGCCAAAATTGTGGAAACCTTTTGGGAAAAATGTACAGTATTTTTGAGGGTTCATGGCTAATAACACCACTTTTTTTGGTACTACCATAAAATTATATATCAATGGAAAGATAATTTAGTCAAGAATGTAATGCAATAACTTTTATGAAGGATTTGCTATTAGAATAGCAGCTTTTTTCATGGAATTCTAGATTTTAAGCCAAATTCCTGCAGTCTGCGCTGAATAGTCCTTGCACTCAACTTCACATTGCATTGCGCCATTTCATCTTGTATACATCCAGATGATTTTCTTTTGTCATATAGGGTTTCTTAATTCTTCTATCATCACTTGCTGTTGTGCACCTTTTCCTGCCTTTACCAGTGTGGTTTTGTAGTGACTGAGTCTCCTTATACCTCTTCAAAAACTTAGAAATGCCCCCTTTGGTTAAGTTTCCACCAATTTTTCTTCTAATTTCTTTATAACTCTAGCCTGGTTCATTTAATAATACTATTTTACATCGCTTTCTGGGCGGCCAGTCAACTCTTTGTACCATTTCTTTAATTTTATTAATTAATTTAATTTTATTATGTTTTACAAGCTAAATGAAAGAACACAAAAAAACCCAACCAACTTGGTAGTGATCACATAACACACTGACAAATGTCCTCCTCTCACCTTTAATACATGACATCAATAACTGAATCCTAGTGTGATCTGATTGGCTCATTGCCAAAACAAGATGACACCTGATTGGCTCTCTAAACACTCATGCTCATTGGCTACAATCAGATGAAGGAAAGCTACCTGATATCAACCTAAGCAAGTTGTGCTTCCTTTTTCTGGTTATTTGGCTATAACTTTTCATAGAATACAGATAATTGAACAAATGTTGTTGCATTACATTCTTGATTAAATTATCTTTCCATTGATATATAATAAAGTGGTGTTATTAGCCATCAAATCTCAAAAATACACTTTTCCCAAAAGGTTTCCACAATTTTGGCCACTACTTTATGTTTTATTAGTAGTTTTTCTTCTACTTCACTTTTTGTATCTTTATCCTTCTGTTATTTCTCTTTATATTACCTGGAAACGCTTATATGATACAAAATACTTTTTAAAACTTTTACAGGGTATATGTAAAAAGAAATAATTGCTAACATCACTACTCCTGTTCTTGCTTTCATTTTTATGTTCAGATTTGTGCCAAACAACCCTGTGATGTTATGAAAGCCACAAAGTTACTAATCCATCTTTTCTCTTAAAGGACCTGAGAATTAATAGCATGCATATATAGCATAGGAATAGTCAAAGGGTGGAAGCAAGAATTCCATCTATGAGAGATAAAACCATTTGCAGGCTTTAGATATCTGAAACTTTGCAAAGGAAAACATCAGCTTTGCCCCAATTTTAGATAAACTGGTGAAAAGCCAAAAGAAGCATGAGTCAGTTCTCTCTTAGCCAATATTGTGAGATCTCACAGCTTTGGAACTGTTTCTAAACTGCTGAAAAGATTCTCTATAGAAGTGCCATATACACCAAGGTGTTATGTTTTTCAAGACTGAAGAACAGCCTGTTCATGCTTAAAAACTGTTTCTTTCTTACTGGTTTACCTATTACAATATTCAAACACCCTAATGTTGAAAATCAGTTTCTTATGTCAAGTTAGAGTTCATGTTTATTTTATTGTAATTTCTTTTTTCTCCAATACTTTTTGGATAAAATATTATAATGTTCTCCTACCATGTTTTTCATTGAGAAATCTCTAAAATGATTGATTGGAATAAAGCAATAGTAAAACATGTCTGCAAATTGAGGTAGATGAGAAGTAAGAAGGTAGAGGAAGCAGATTATTTGGGGGGGAGGGGAAATGCAATCTCCTTCCTTTGCTGCTATGGTAACAACATTAAAAGAAAGCACCTTGAGAAACTCCTTATCATGGCTTTTACAAAAGAGTGGCTGCTGAAAATACGTTAGGCCAAGTTATGGAGGGAGGAGCAGATTTAGAAGCCACCTAAGGCATCTAGCACTATAGAAAATCCCAATTTCTTTGGAACCAGATATGATATAGCTCCATATTGGAGCAGAAATTTTAGAATCTGAATATGGTACTTTCTTTAGCAACTTCTGGAGGATTTGCAGCCATAATACTCCTTTGGGAGAAAGAAAGGCAATTTTAAAATCAATACACGGATTGTAGTGTACAACAAAAAGTGTTGAGAAAAATAAAACACGCAAATAAAATTTCTTGATAAAGGTTGGAGTTAATTAGCCCTAAATGGGTCTGACCTCACAGTTTTAAAACTGGCATTTTTCTCTCTTTCTGTTACTATGCCAAGAAAGTCTAAATAGAATTTATGTGTATTAATCTTATATGTCACTATTGCTTAAAGCAACTGTGTACCTTGTAATTGTTACCTTTTATCCTAGGAACAACCTAGTGATGTCAGTTGGTCTGATGGACAATGGTTGCTGATATCCTTCAGGTGAGCTTTCCGGCCGAAGAGAGATTTGAATCCGGGCCTCTGCAATTCAATGCCAGTAATTTTGCCCAGACACCTCACTTTGACACTGACCCTGCCTTAGAACAGACTCCCAATATCTACAGAAGTTTACAGGAGGGAAGGGAGCCAACACGAACTTCCTTTCACCTCTGGGGATGAAACACAAGTGAGGTATCTCCATGGCAGTGATGGAATTACAACCCGGGCCAGGCTTTCCTTACCGCTTGATGTTCAAGTGAATCATGAGGTTTCAGGAAGTACACGTCTTTTCCATCAGAGAAAACACCACTGAAGAAGTGCAAAGAAATACGAAGAGGTTACATAAAACACAAAAGCAACTATATTTACATCAGGAGGAAAAAATTAAGAAACAATATTCAGGCAGGCATTAGGACAAAGTTGCAGGTTTCTAAACAATTGCATGCTAAGCATTTCCATGAAGCAGTTATAGTTGACATTCTTTATTCCTCTCACTCAGGGAAATAAAAACAGAAACTGGACCAAGAAATGTCTATACGCAGATTATATGCCTTTAAGAATTACTAGGAAATATTATTCACAGGCGCTAAACTGACTTTTTCGGTATAATAGAAGCCACAATTGCACCATGCTGACATTACCCCCAAGGCCACTCAGCACTGAAGTAGCAACTTTAATAAGGTTTCTGATTGATCAGAATTATTATTTTTTAAATGTCTATTATCAGAGTTATTAATTTTTAAATGTCTAAACTACTACTTATCTATGAAGGATCTCAACATGACAATATCCAACAGTCAATTAAAAAAAAACACAACACAGCCAGGCTGACTTTGGCTTTCTTTTCCATAGTTCCTTTTCCCATTTCATCATTCCTTACTTACTGTAGGCCATGGCAGGTAGATAAAGCCACAAAGGAGTTTGCTTCTCCACGGAGATTGCCCTGATAGTAACAGTGCTCACTTGTTCCCTAAAAGAGATGTAAAAAACATCATGTTTTCTTTTATCTGCTTAAGTTCTTGTAATGTGAATTGGCTTGTTCTTCAATACAAGAAGCAAAATAAGCAATCAACTAGCAAGGGACAAATCAAATCTCTCCACCACAGCAGTACCATTCAGATTCTCTATGCTACTCCAGAAGCAAGAGGGGAATATGTAGAAAATAGTGATTGATGTCATCATTCATTCAAGGGATGGGTGGAATAAAGTATGTGCAGTCGGTTTATTGGAGATCAGAGAAATAGAGTATTCAACACAGCAGGAAGAATGGAAACATTTTTTGGGGGGGAAGGGGTAAATAAAGCAATATGTTTTAAACTTCAAGTTTAAGGACTTAAAAACTATTTGAAACAAAGAGCCAAAGCATTATTTAGAAAGTAACAGATGGACTAAGAGTCCAGATAAATTTGAAATATGAGTTTGGAATTAATTATAAAAAATCCTTCCCCTAGGAAAATACTTTCGTTTTTAATTCTTTTTTTAACATAAGATTTTAAAAATTGGACACTAAATGAACTAGAAGCAAATAAGGTTACAATTAAAAGAGACAAACACTTAAATTTGATTTACAAACACAGAATGGAGCAAAATATTTTAATATTGGATATATTGAAGGATATTTTTAAACAATGGACCCGGAAGTTAATTTTAACAGTGACTGTCTTTACAGATAGACTTTATTTAAAAGATATTACAGAAAAGGAACAAGTTTTATCAGACAATACCAATTTAATGAGACCAATTTAAAAGTGGATTTAAAAATAGCATGCTATAACAATGCATGGAAACAAAATATTACATGAACATACAAAAGAAATTAGATGATATATTCATAATTAAAAGGAATATACAAATAACAAATCAAAAGAGTAAGGCCAGATAAATATTTTATGGAGATTTGAAAAATTTTATGAGTGGGGACAAAGAAAAAAATGAAAAGAAATAAACTTCTAGGACACTATTTGAAGTGACTAAACATCAGAAAGTTAGAAATAAATCTAAGAAATATAGAGTTGGTTTCTTTGATCAAGGTTAAAACACATATATTGTTATCTCTATAACGATTCATGCACTTTTGATGATTGGAGTTGAAATGACGAGGTTTTTAAGATTTGTTTCTAAATAACAGATGGAATATGGGAAGAAGAGATTATTTCTTTATTTTAAGAGAAGGTAATAAGTTATTGGGGGCGCTGGATATATATACAACCTAGATTCGAGTTCTGCACAGCCTAGCAATTTGAAAGCATGCAAATGTGAGTAGATAAATAGGTACCACTTGGTGGGAAGGTAACAGCATTTTGTGCACTTCAGTGTATAGTCCTGCTGGCTACATGACCACGGAAATGTCTTCAGAAAACATTGGCTCCCTTGGCTAAGAAATGACCTCTAGAGTCAGACATGACTCGGACAGGGAGAAATCTTTACCTTTACCTTTAATAAGTTATTAAAATTATTTATGCTTGTGATAAAGAGGGAAGCCATTTCTTTCTATATATCTTTTTTTCTTTACTATACTTATTTTTTTTCTTTTGTTTTTCTTTTTATTTTTTCTATCTAATTTTTTCCTTTTTTTTAGTTTGAATTAGTTTTTTGTTGCTGTAATTTGTAATAAAATTGCTATGAAAATAAGCAATAAACTGAAAGAGGCTTTCCAGATGCAAATGGGTGCACTTTGCTGTTGGACAATGGCTCCTCCTGTGGATAAAGTAAACAAATTTAATGACTTATGTTTTGTTACATAAAAGACGTGTGAGTGTTCAGTTGTATTTTTCTGGCACTAGGTTTTGTTTTCTTAATTATTTTTAAAAGATCATACCCTTTGCTTTTTTGCATGCTACTATTTTAGGTAGCTCTTTTTTCAGAACTTGCTCTAAAGCAAATAGCTAAAAGAAATTGGTGGGTTTTTAAAAATTACATTATCATTATTTGGATATAACATTATTACAGCAGTAGAGATATAAATTAATGTGCGATTTGTCTTTTAGTATATGCTAAATAAACTTTGAATTAAATTTGCTTCAGTTTGCTATTATTGTTTTAAATTAGTTGGTAATTAATCAAATAAATAAATACTACTACTGCTCTAATATAAAAAGTAAAAATTACAAAAAAAGCAAGGTAAAGTGGAAGAAGAAATCCGATTTCTTTGTTTATTGTAAGTTACACTTACACATCTTTGCATAGCCAAAAAGAGAACAAATTTTTCAGAGCTGCCTGCATATGATAATTTACAAGCTTAATACAAATTTGAAAACATAATACTTCTCATCATAGCGGAAAAAACTATGACCAGATTATCATAATATCTGCTCAGTCAAGTCCACTGTTGAAAGATGACTTCAGATCCCTTGAATTCCTTTCATGTTCATGCCCTTTAAAGTATCAAAAATCTGGTCCTGACATCTGTTAAACAAAACATTTTCGTATGTTCTCTCTGTGTGGACTGCATGACCCATGGGAAGACAGTTCCCATTTGAATGGGAACTGTCTTCCCCTGTCCTGTATAATTCAGATCTTGATATTTCACCTTTTGGGAAGATAACAAAGAAAGAATTAGCATAGGATGGCTATGTAAACTACATAGTTAATATGTAGACATATAAACTACACAGACGTCAGGTAGAGGACTAAGGAAATTAGCTAATTTCCTTAGTCCTCTGCCTGACGTCTGTGTAGTTTATATGTCTACATAGCCATCCTAAAGTCTTCTGAAATTATGGTGAAAAAGCTGAGAGAAGATTACAGGAACCAAGGCAAGAGATGATCAGAGAATAGATCAGAATGTATGTGGACAGGCAGACTCTCATAAGACTTTCCACTACTTTCCACTCTCCAGATATGGATTCCAGATGTTCTAGTTTTCTACTATCCAGTAACCTCCAGATGTGGTTTTCTACCATCCAGTACCCTATGAACAGTGGTGGGTTGCCCCCAATTCGCACCAGTTCTATAGAACCAGTAGTAAAACTGGCGGGAGGCTCCGCCCACTGACCCTGACATCATCAAAACGCTTCTGTGCATGCGCAGAATCTTCTGTGCTCATGCAGAAGAGCGTGCGTGCGGCGTTGCGAACCGGTAGTAGAGGTAAGTAGAACCCACCCCTGCCTATGACTCCTATCATATTCAGCATTACTTAATTTAATATGAACAATAGTTCAACACTGTTGGAGAGTGACAGAGGGAAGAGTGTTATTTTTCAGGTATGAATATACCTGAATGTACAGCTCAAAGAAGCATGGCATTTAAAATGTAAAATCAGTGTGGATAATACTGCACTTGAACAATATCATCAGCAGTGAAGAACGATAAATGATACTTGAAATGATATTGGCACACCAATACCCAGCTGTACCCTCTGTGCAAAGGCATGCCTGACCTTCTTTTGCCTGCTTGGGTCTTTCTATGAAACAGTTCACAAGTGTCCCTGCACTGTGCCTGTTGTGCTCAAGGTTGTTGCAGCATGAGCAAGCAACGACCTCCCTCTCATGACTATTTATAGAAAACAGCATGGTTCAGGTTAGCTTAGACAAGAATGGGGGAAGCCATCGCTCCTGGCAAAGCAGGGAAATAAAGTGGATGGACTCAAGGATTGGCTGCAGCTGCTTGGGAGGCTGTGTGTGACCAACCACTTAGCAAGCACTTAGTATTATTGATGCTCTACTTGTGAGGCTTCCTTTTGCAGGGAGAGCAGGGCTATTTCTGGATCATCCATTCATTCTTTTTCAGACTCAGCATCTGCAATCTACATCTTTGCTCTGGCAGCTGCAAAGTACAACCAGCACCCCTCCCATCCACAATCTTCCCACTGCCCCACCCAGTTAGTTTTTTCATGTTTAACAGATGGGAGAATTAGCCTGAAATAAATGTAGGTCAAAGTCTTGTAACAATCTTCTCCCTCTCCCCACCTCTCCCTCCCTCCCTCTCCCCTCTCCGGATGCAAAGGCACTCTACACATATTTAAATATTAAGTCAAGCAATACAGATATAGATCTTTACCGTGGTGTGGCTGGCATTTCCATCCTGTCCAAAATGACGTTCCACATAATTTAAGGACAACAGATGGCTGATAGGAGAAGAAAAAGGATAAAAGTTATATAAATACTTTCATCTATGTTTGAGATCAAATCTGCCTCATATTCTTCTGTTTTCCTAATCCATTCTCATAAAATTAACAGGATTGAGGACACCAAAAGCTTTGTCATTTCTTTTGTGTGACCGATCCTATCCCTGTTTGCCCACTCTACTTTGCTCAGTATAACTACTCTAAACTATTCTCTAGTTGACAATCATGGCACTTGTATGGGTGCATGTCATAAGAAACTTCTTGAATCACTATTGTGACGGGGGCTTTATCATGCAAAGCATGAATTACATTGTGAGCTGTCCAGACTGGCATGAACAATCTCTTGCTGTTGGTCTCCAATGATTCCCACATTGTCTTTCTTCGAGATCTCTCAACTTAGCTTCTGAATGCACATCTTCTCTGCAAAGACTTGCATGAGAAGTTTCCTTGGGTGAAAAAGAAATGGGTTAACTGAGCAAGGAACTAGAATTCATTATTTGGCAAATCTAATTTGGCAAATAACAAAGCTTGCCTTTCCTCAATACAGATATGTTGATTTCATGATTGAAATCCACATATCTGTATTTCCTTCAGTTCTGTGGCCCCAGCAAATTTCAACACTGAAAATGAACATTGAGCTTTGCTCAGGTCATTTTTCAGGACATCTGGACTCCTGGGTAAAAGTAGGCACAGTCCAGGGGTGAAACTCGGTTACCTGACCTGCTCATTTACCACACCATATCTAGTTACAGACTAAGACTCATCATCAGCAACCTCATCTTACAGTGATCTAGTGCCTAACCCTGAACTTAATTTATTTGCAGGATAGAACAGAAGAACAGATGAACAGAAATGTTTCCAGATGCCTTATTAAATATTAAAAGGCACTCACCTAATCACACCCTTCAAGTATAGTACTTCAAACTATATTCACTCCAGATATATATTTAGACACAAATTTAGGAGCTAGTATGAAAAAAAGCAAAATACCTTTACAATATTGTACGGCTCATATAATAATAAATCACTGCATGAAAAAAATCTCTGGTTTCTCACAGCCACACCCCTATTTATATCCTATTTAAACTTGCAATATGTACATAGAAGCTCATATACTGATATACATTATGCACATAATCATATTTTCACGAGTCCCCTGAAGTTAGGTAGTTAATAAATTTAAACGAATAATAATAAATGAACAAACACTGGGATCTGAGTGGAATTAATTATGACTATAATCACATGCACAAAATGAGCAAATATGGTGTCAATCATAGTCAATAGTTTGCTTGCATTGTTTCACATTTGTGTACATACACCCACAAATAAAAAATCTCTGAGAAATACTGATGTAATACTGCAAAATAGTTTCTGAGATAGAGGGACTGAAATTTGACTACAACAGAAGCAGTAAAACTGCTTTTCATTGACAAGACATCTCTGGAAGTTATAAATAACAAGTGTAGAGTGTCACTAAGCAATTACAGAGTGACTTTCTTTCATTGTTATATAGTTATAATGCAGGGGTGAAATCCAGCAGGTTCTGACAGGCTCTGGAGAATTGGTAGCGGAAATTTTGAGTAGTTTGGAGAACCAGCAAATACCACCTCTGGCTGGCCCCAGAGTGGGGTGGGAATGGAGATTTTGCAATATCCTTCCCCCAGGAGTGGGGTGGGAATAGAGATTTTGCAATATCCTTCCCCTGGAGTGAGGTGGGAATGGAGATTTTGCAATATCCTTTCCCCAGGAGTGGGGTGGGAATAGAGATTTTGCAGTATCCTTCCCCTGGAGTGGGGTAGGAATGGAGATTTTGCAATATCCTTCCCCCAGGAGTGGGGAGGGAATGGGGATTTTACAGTATTCTCCCCTGGAGTGGGGAGGGAATGGAGATTTTGCAGTATCCTTCCCCTGCCACGCCCACCAAGCCACGCCCACAGAACTGGTAGTAAAAAAAATTGGATTTCACCACTGTTATGACGTCTTCGAATTCATCAGAGATGAAGGGTAAGGCATATGCAGGAGATGCATACTTGTACTTCAGTATTGAAACTCCTTTTTAGAAATTAAAAAGTGTTGCCCCTTCCATATCTCAATATTTTAATTAGCACAAGAATTATCAACATATATAAATTAAAACAAATCTTTATTACAGTCATAGATCAACATAATCAATGTATCTAGAAAATTCTCTGGAACTAGACATCTCCATTTCTTCTTTTTTTAGCTGTGTTCAATTATAAGTATGTTTCGTAATTGTTTAATAAAAGCAGATGGGACAAAGCTAGTATAACTGCAGTGGCCCTTTCCACTCATAACAAGCATTCAGTCTTATCACGCAAACATATGCATACCCACCTACATAAACAAACAGGAAGACAAGCACACCTTCTTACACATTTGCTGCCACATATCTTGGCTTGCCCTCAGAAATACAAAATCAACACATTGTAACTCCTATCCTGTCACACGCTCTGTTACAACCATATGTTAAGAAAAAGTATGCACCCACATCTACGCCTATGAATTTGCCCACTACTACCTCAGATTTTGCCACTAAAGTAGCCATAAATTTCAGTTCTAACAACTCCCAGCCAAGATATCTGAGAATTAAAAGAGTGTTGGAAATCTACACACTGGAAGACACCACATTGGGAGATGCTGACGTATGTGAGGACTCCCACGTTAAAAGTTTCATACCTCCCATATTGCAATCTATCCATGAAATCTTGGTCTCTTCTTTTGGACAGCAGAACATGGTGTATAATCTAAGCTAAAACATGGCTTATTCCGTACACAGTTTTTTAAAACAAACATCTGAACTGAGATAACAGTGTTGTTCAATCTCATTATTGCTATTAATTAACAAATTAAAACTATGATAATTGTATTATCTATTAATTATATTATCTATTATTGCACTCTGAATGGTCACCATGAGATAAAGTCTGTAATAATTTGTCATATCTGTACATAACTACAGATATTATCTACAAATCTGCCCAAAAAGTTTTTCTATTATTTTCTCTACTGTTTTATATGCAAATCTACTACTTGACATAAGTATCTTGCAGCTGATGAAAGTTTATAACTTCATATATTACTTCCTCTTTAAGGTATCATGGAATAAAATATTCAGAAACTTGCCCAAATGACTATTGTTCCATTATCTATCTATCCATCCATCCAACCAACCAACCACCCATCCATTTATCTATCATTTATTTGTTTATTTATTTATTGGTTCAATTTATGTGCCGCCCTTCTCCAGAGACTCAAGGCGGCTTACAATGTGTTAAGCAATAGCCTTCATACTTTGGTATATGCCTGCTTAGTAGGGCTTTTGGGGCCCCTCTAAGCGGTGTTCTTTTTTTATACAAAGTCAGCTTATTGCCCCCACAATCCGGGTTCTCATTTTACCTACCTCGGAAGGATGGAAGGCTGAGTCAACCTTGAGCCTAGTGACATTTGAACTCGCAATAATTGCAGGCAGCTGGCAGCTAAGTGCTACTTTAACAGCACTTTAGTCCGCTGCACCACCAAGGCTCAATTATCTCATGTATCTATCATTAAATTATCTCATGTATCTATCATTAAAAGTTTTGCAAATAACATAAAAGCTAACACAAACTAATAAGAAGAAAAAAAGGAAAAAAAGGAAAAATGCATAAAGAGAAAAATCAAAAGAAATAGAAAGAAACTTCCAAATCCTCTGCAGCTAATACAACAATATTGTCTTACACTATGATTCCAAAAAAGGCTAACTTTTTTCTATTATCCAGTTCTTTCTAGTCATCAAAACTAGAAGTCATGAGTGCATTTTTTCTGTTTCATGCAAAAAGTCTCTAAGGGGTCGCCAGACAGTCATTAATAGAGATATTTTTCTGTGCAATCGAAGAGGTTAATTAATTAATTTCTGCTTATTTATATGCCTGAAGGATCATTTGAATGAAACATATTTTGTATAAGATCCACCTAATTCAGCTTTCTCTTTCTACATTTGGGGTAGGACACATTCACAAGAATCTCTTGCAATTTGCCCCAGAATCTATTATGCAGAGATATACTTCTCTTGAATATTTTGCTATTGGAACTAAGAATCATTAATGAACTTATCCATCATAAATCGGGCATCATTTTTAATGGACATTAGATATAGTGGCAATGAATTATACACACTTATTTGTATTGTATGAAGACATGCCTTCCTTTGATTGTCCTGAATTTGTTACCAAATTTATTTTATAGTCTTAAAACATGCTTAAAGAGAAATCAATTCATTTTTTCTGTCAATAATCCTTATTTATTTCTATTTCTTTTCTAGATCTTTATATGAAAATTTTAATAAGACTAATGTGATTGAATAGCTGGAGAACCATTTCGGTGTAATGCTAGCCTAGAAACTAGGAGACTATGAGTTCTAATCCTTCCTTAGCCAGAAAAGTCAACTGAGTGAGCCACTCATTCTCTCTCAGCCCAATCTACTTTACAGAGTTGCTGTTGTGGGGAAAATAGGAGGAAGAAGGAATATTGGTATGTTCACTGCCTTGAGTTGTATATGAAAAAAAGATGGGATAAAAATATTTTACATAGGATCACTCTCTAGATTTGTACAATGATAAAATAGAGTAACAGATCTGGAAGGGACCTTGGAGGTCTTCTAGTCCAACCCCCCCCCCCCCCCCAATTTCAGACAAATGGTTGTCCAATCTCTTCTTTAAAACTTCCAATGTTGGAGCATTCACAACTTCTGAAGGCAAGTTGTTCCGTTGATTAATTGTTCTGTTAGGAAATTTCTCCTTAATTCTAGGTTGCTTCCATTCATTGCTTCTTGTCCTGCCCTCAGTTGCTTTGGAGAATAGCTTGACCCCCTTATCTTTGTGGCAACCCCTGAAATATTGGAACACTGCTATCGTGTCACCCCTGGTCCTTCTTTTCATTAAAATAAACATACCCAATTTCAGCAACCATTCTTTATATGTTTTAGCTTCCAGTCCCCTAATCATCTTTGTTGCTCTTCTCTGCACTCTTTCTAGAGTCTCAACATCTTTTTTACATTGTGGAGATCAAAACCTGATTCGGTATTCCAAGTGTGGTCTTACCAAGGCATTATAAAATGCTATTAACACTTCATGTGACCTTGATTCTATCCCTCTGTTAATGCAGCCTAGAACTGTATTGGCTTTTTTGGCAGCTGCAGCACACTGCTGGTTCATATTTAAATGATTGTCTACTATGACTCTAAGATCCCTCTCAGTTACTATTATTGAGCAAAGTACTACCCATACTGTACCTGTGCATTCTGTTTTTCTTGTCTAAATGTAAAACCTTACTTTTTTCATCATTGAATTTCATTTTGTTAGATAGCCCCCAATGTTCAAGTCTGTCAAAATCATTCTGTACCTTAAACGTATCTTCTGGAATATTGGCTATTCCTGCCAGCTTGGTGTCATCTGCAAATTTGATGAATTCCCCATCTATCCCCTTGTCCAAATCATTGATGAAGATGTTGGAGAGTACTGGATCTAAAACAGAGCTTTGGGGTACCCTACTGCATACTTCCCTCCAAGTAGATGCAGCTCCATTGAGGACTAGACATTGAATGTGGTTGGTCAGCCAGTTACGAATCCATCTGGTGGTGATGCTGTCAAACCCACATTTTTCTTATCAAGTAGTAGGTTGTGATCTACTTTATCAAATGCCTTATTGAAGTCCAAATAAATTAAATCCACAGCATTCCTCTGGTCCACTAATTTTGTTACTTTGTCAAAGAATGCAATATGATTTGTCTGGCATGATCTATTTTTGACAAACCCATGTCAGTTTTTGGTAATTACTTTGTCACTAGGTATTCACCAATCTAGGTTGCTTGATTGTCTTTTCCAGAATGATAATTATTTATTTTTGTTTATTCAATTCATACAACTGAATATCTCACATGATTCTTCTTGGCTTACAGAATTTAAGAAACCACAGCAAAATAAACAAATATAAATAGACCAGATTAAACTATTAAACAATACATAACCTGCAGCATTTACAATAATTGTTTACTATTTCAATTTGATGAAAATTGCGGACAGTATACTTTTTGTTATCTTACTTAACTAATTGTTACACTGGACATGTGGAATGCTAAATCGGAGTTTGATAACAATTTACTAAACATGCCACAATGGCTCGGTACACACATTATGCTATAATCCATGATTTATAAATCACAACAGTTGGGACCACCTATATTTGAAACCCAAACCTAACAAATTACTTGTGGTTTAGCATGGTGTATTAACCCAAATTACTCAGTTTTCCATAACAGAGTCTATTTCATCTGTGATCAGAGTCCATTAAAAAAAAAAGATGTTGAGACCATTATGGCACCTTACAAAATGACAAGATTTCCTGATGTGACTCTGAGCAGACTGTGGCTCTGTTGACCGTAAGTCCTGCTATCACATATAAACATAAAACACACAGACACTATCTAACCAGCATTATTTATTGTACTCTGATAGCAAATTTTAGGTATTTTTAAAACTCTGCTATTCAATATTCTTCATCTTTTTACATGAAAGCATTTTATTACATATGTTGAAAATATACACCCAATGTTCTCCATTGTACCATAAGAAGCAGTTTATCATAAAGAAGAATCCTAGTTTAGCATTGAGATGACACACATGGACAAGATTTCTTTCTTTTTTAAAATGTGGACATCTTTTACTACTTCCTTATTTATTCTTTGTCATTTTCTACTTCCTCAAGATTTACAGTTCTATATATAATTTTGCTGAATGTATTTCTTGGCTCCAATTATCAGAGACGCTCCAAACAACCACTCTTTCCCCCTTCCTTTATGTAAAATAGAATCTTACATTTAAATCACAAGAATAATTATTTTGGCAGTAAATACTTACTGGTTCAGCTCAAGATCCAAAGTGAAGGTTGAACCAAAGGCAGGGATGAGGAAACTCACTTGGGCCAGATGGATAACCTAAAAGAACAAAAACAAATTAAGGCAGAGCCTTCTTTGACTTTTGCCTTCATCTATAGTAATATTAAAAGGGAAGCGATCTCTTCTTCTTTAAAACAGAGATGAGCACCGCCCCCTAGAGTTGGGAACGACTAGCACATAGGTGCAAGGAGGAACCTATAGTAATATCAAATAAACTCTTATCCATTGCATATTATTGTAACAAGTTGTTCTGCAATACTGTTTATGCAACCAATTGTGTTTGATCACACATATTCCCTCTTAAACTTAACTCTTCTTTCCTTCCATTCCCTTCAGATGCATACAGCGAGAAATTAATCTATTGCAACTATCACTACATAAGACAAAAGACACAGGTGCCTTTATAAAAACACAGAATACCTCATCACTGAATTTGCATTCACAACCACCATACCCAATACATCTGATACTAAAGAGAAGAATATAGAATTAATACTTATTAGGAACCACTTTACTTGCTGAAAATAATTCTGTCTGTTCTGTGAGGTCATCTAAAGAAAGACTCCTTATGCTCCTGTTCCATTGTGCAATTGGTGGGCAAGAAGCTGGACTCTACTGCAGTGGCCTCCCTGATGTACAATATGTGGCCCACAGAGATGATTGCTCCTGGCATTGAAAAGGTACTGAAGATCATTCTCAGCAGGATTTGCTGACTGGGGGTCATTGGGAACCATTTATGGTTTTGTTCTGATGTTACTTTGAGGGGTAAGAGCTGTGGTTTGGAAAATATTTCATGCTTAATGTTTTTACTTTGTCAACTGCCCAGAATCTATATGAGGGAGTGATATAAAAAATTTGAAGGGAGAGAGCGGGGGAGAGAAGGAGGAAAGATCCTGTAGGACAGGTTTTCCCTCATTGTGCTTTTTCAGTTCTGTCATACCCTAGCCTGAGGATGATCTAGGTCCTAGGAACAAGGAACCAATTGCCCTGGGGAAGCTGCAGTCCCAAGGGTTGATCTTGTGTGTCTGTACAGTAGGAAAAGATGGATCATGATGAAGCAAAGAAAAATGAATCTTGTCCTGGTTAAGATCACACCTTATCTTAAAGCAAAGATGGCATGAGAGAATAGTCCGAAATTGCATGTCGCCCTGGTTAATTGTATGTCGCCCTGATTTCACAGGCTCAGGGAGTACACGTGAGAGTCAGAAGAATACACAGATCCACGTTCTCCAAACTTTAGGACCCTGGGGAAAAGGCGTTCCCACCTGTATCACCTCTGCAGTGGGAAAAATCTGGAGACCTCAAAACCCCAAAGATAGCAAAAGGCACAACTCTGGTTTCTCAGGTGTACACCTCCTGCTTCTGGAACCCCAAACAAGCTTGGAAAAAATAGAAATAGCAGAATAGTGAGATAAAACATTTCCTTCTTACTAGTTAGGGGATAGCAGCCCCTCCCCCCCAAAAAATGGCTTTTAGTGCTGGTGGGCCTGAATTCCATGCTGCTAAACACGTTCCAGTTAATTCTGACTTATTATTTGCAGGATACTATACCCCAATGCCAAACATGCCAAATTATTAATGTCTTGTTTGTTGCTTGTTTGTTTGTTAAGCTATCCCCTTCTGCTGATAGGAATGTTTGTGTTTAAAACAAAAGTTAAAAGTCAAATTATAAAACAACATAATGAAATCAAGCCAATTCAATCAATTCACAGCACTCCTCCCTGAGAAAAGCATTCAACAACTGGGAGCCCAATAGAAGAAGACTTTCCCTTGAGTATCAGATATCTAACCATCTTGCGGTGGGATCACCTTCATAAAGCCTTTTATTGATCTAAGTAATCAGGCAAGTCCTATCCAAAATGCAGAAAAAAAAATAGCCAAACCCTACGCTTGGCTTAGAGCTCAACTCAATGTTTTAGTGGAGCCAAGCAAAGCTTCTTCAGCTAATTTTGATTGAGTGTGATTCTGACTCCAATCTTGGACAGTACACATCTTTTTGCATGAAAGTTTCATTGAACCATCTTGGCTAACCAATGAGTAGCTATTTACTACTCTTCAGCTTTCAAATCCTGTTTTTACAACAAGCTTGGATAAGAGTCAACTCAAAACTGCCTATCATATATTAAAAGATGAGAATAGGACTTCCCATCATCACCTGGTAAATCTCATGGGTTTTTTTCCCCTTTGAATCTTATAAGAACTCAAATGAAAGTGCAATACAGGTAGTTTCTGTTTAACAAATGCCCTATCCAGCAACTATCTGAAGTTATGACAGTGCTGAAAAATAACTTTACAACCAGTCCTTGCACTTAAAAGCACTGCAGCATCTGCGCATCTGAGATCTGGGCAGCTCACAACTGATGGGCTTACAACCATCGCAGAGTCCCAAGGTCACGTGGTTATCACTTGCACACTTCACAGATGGCTTCCAAGAAGCAGAAACAATGCAAAAGCCAGCGGTAAAATTGCAAGTTGCGACCATGTGAGTTCTTGCTTAATGACAGCAGCGATTTGCTTAACTTAATAATGTAATAACCACAGCAAAAGTGAGGTCATGAGGCATTGAAGTAACATGATGTCTCGTTTAATGACCATGTCATTTAATGATAGATTTGCTGATCCCAATTGTGGTTGTTAAGGAGGACTAACTGTATTTGAAAAACAGAATGATGCAATATTCTGGGAATGGATATTTGGCAATTTTTGACTAGAGAAAGAGTCACAGATAGCTTTTGAATTACTATGGGAATTGGGACCATAATTTCCCTTGCTAAGTGATGTGGTCATAAAGTGCAATGTCCATGACTGCATTGCATAGCAAGAGCAACCCCTGCAGTTCTGTTGCTGTAGTTAAATGAGGATCATATGTCATCAGGTAAGCACTTCTTTGCTACTTCCTGCCAGCTTCTCACAGCCAAAGTCGAAGTCCCAGAGGACTTGCAAGCAGACCAATAGGTAAGTAAGCAGCTGGGAGGGAGAGGGTGCACAAGTAGCCCAGTTGGCACGATACAAGCATAATGAGGCTCAAGGAGGGTGCAAGGTACGGAAGACTTACCAGAGCAATTTGTGATCTTTCCTGTCAGCTTCCCTACCAAGTTTGCTTGTGGGAAGCTGGCAGGAAAAGTCACAAATTGCAATCCGTATGACTATATCAAGCTGCAACTGTCGTAAATGTGGGCCAGTTAATGATCACATGACCACAGGGATAGAAGGATGGTCAGAACTTTAAGGATGAGTCATAAACTCCACTTGTTTAGTGCTATTGTAACTTTGAACAGTTGCTGAACAATTGGCTGTTAATCCAGGACTACCTGCAGATAGATAATGAAGCAATTCCTTCATTAGAATGTTATTTTTATAGAAAATACAAATATGGCAATATAATTGATATAATTAGACTTCTGCACAACTCTGAATTTCATTAACATTTAAAAGCTAAAGGATGGTGGACATAGATGATTTCTGGATACCACAACCAATTTATATACAAGCCCAGTCTATCTCATTCCTTCCCTGGGACTGCAGGAAACTACAGATCATTTGTTAAGACACCCCAACCCGTGGATCTTTAGGAAAGAGAAGTCTCAATGAATGAAGTAGAACTGAGTTGCTGCATCTGACCACCTGCAAGGACTAATTAAAGCAGGCACAAACTAACATTGACACAGAGTCAATATTATGATTATTTTTTCCAAAATATGTTTGCAAGATGCAGAAGCCAGTATGAGTTCTGGTGTCAGATCAGAGAATGAATCAGTATTTACTGTATTCTATGCAGTAGCACAACTGAAACCCTGGATTATAGGGATAGCTATTTGGCATCTGGATCTTTGCACCATTTTGCACTCTAGCACTCTGATTTCACTTTTGCTTGAACATTAATAAGGCAAAATATCAATATCTAATGTGCTTATTGGAATATACTATAATTGGAAGATCTGCAACGTAATGGCTTAGGGAACTGCACTTTGCAAATATGTACGGTATTTAGAACAGCAGTGTTTAGCCAAAGAAGATGTTTGCTTTCCTTCCAGCTTTTATTAGGCTTTTTTTCCCCCTTAAGTTTCTTCCACAGTCTGCATATACCTCAAACTTTTGTGTATATATTTCCCACACAATTCCATGAGGATGTTTGTGTTCATAAACATAGTGTCCCACAGCTTGTTCAGGAAATGGAAACTGGCAGGAATTTGGGCAGAAACAAACAAGTAACACTTTTAGTCAACAACACACATATGTTCCTACTGCACAAAGTTTAAATTCAGAAATATAGGGATGTGTGCAGCCTGCTGAATTGGATCCGTGGCCCATTTAGTCCTGCAGTCTGTTCTCACAGCTGCCAACCAGTGGCTAACCAGCAGCTAACCAACTATACAAGGAAGCTCACTAGTCTGCCAGGTGGATGGCCATCAAGGCTAATAGTCATTGAGCCTCATGATTTCTGTGAATTGTTCCAATCCTGTTTTGAACCCAGTTGAGATGACAGCCAGCAGTAGTTGTGGCAGTGAATTCCAAAGTTCCAATTATATGCAGCGCAAAGGCTTTCACTGTGCTAAAGCTCAATATAAAATGCATGAAATCATACATTGGAACACCCTGTTTTCCCCAAAATAAGACATCCCCTGATAATAAGCCCAATTGGGCTTTTGAGCACATGGCAATAAGATCAAGCGCTTATTTCAGGGTTTAAAAAAAATATAAGACAGGGTCTTATTTTTGGGGAAACACGGTACCACTTTAAGCTTGTAATGTTCTGTTGTATTTCTCACAGAGTATGGCCTTCCATGTCAGAAGGCAGTTTAAGCTGCTGCATCCTACTCGCTTTCTCTTCCTCTTTCTCTCACACCTTCTTTTTAAATTAGCATTCGTCTTAAAATGTTGCAGTTTATTTGATGACATAAAACTAAAAGTTCCTTTATAAAAGCCTGCAACTATGGATGGAAGTTGGCTGCTGCTAGTGTCCTCAATAAATGAGTCCACTCCTTTATAAAGCCTTCTGTCCTCAATAAAGCCTTCTGTCTACTCTTTATAAAGCCCTCAATAAGAGCTTGTGGCAAAGAGTTCCACAAGTAAACAATATATTTTGTGACATGCTTTTTTTCCTTCAGTTGACAGTGTATTAGTACCAATTGCATGTGTTCTGAGGACAAGTTCTTCAATATTGGGATATGAAATTATATCAAAGAATGCCCATAAACCAGCAGAGCAACAGTGTGCTAATGGGAGGGAGGTTTGGTAATGGAATGTGAAATCAAATGGATCATCAGAGCAATTGGAACAATGGGAGAAATGTAGACAACAGACTAAAAGCTTCTGGGACTGAATCCTGGCTCAGATTTAATCCTGCTAAAATGCTGCTGCGGCATATTGAACTAATGCAATTTTTGGCTTTATAATAGAGGAGGACGGAAGGGCTAAGGCTAAAAATAAGGGCTAAGAAAGAGGAATTTACTCAAACATTAGAGTTAATTCTGGTTTGTGGTTATTCATTCCTTTTCCTGCAGAAGACAGGACAATTGTAGCGTGAAGTGGTGAGAATATTTCAAGGGCTGAAAAACACATTTCCAAGAAAACACTATATAAGGCTCAACACAAAAGAAGGATAAGACAAGTTCAGAATATATAGCAAAGAGAAGGAACATATTTAACACTTCCTTTTGATTGGTATTTACAACATATTTAGATGGAGGAAAAAGATCACTCCAGATTTCAGTTTACGTAGTGACTCCTTTTGCTCACATTGAGTCATGGTGAGGAGATTATTTAAAGGCTACAGTAGGAGAAGAAACTTGAAACTGTCTCCCTTTCTTTTTCCCCAAAGGATACAATCATATAAACAAATTGGATGGTTAAAATATATTTAATATTTTCAAAAATATTTGGAGAGAGTTTCTCATGCAAAGCTCATGAAGAACCTTAGTACTCATGGGATGACAGCATAGATTACCAGGTAATAGGACATTCATGGGAGGAGTTGTCGAGAATGCTAATAGGCTGGTTGCAAGGTGCAATCAAAGCCCCACCCCTCACTTTTTATGTGTATCACATATCCCACAGACATGAGAAAAAAATAATGAAATAAAACAGCCCAGGATTTTATTGCTCAGAAAAAATAAATAAAGATAAATTGGGATCACAAAAGAATTTCAGGGATTAGTATTAAACAGTTCTCTTGCTAATTATTATTTGTCACTTGATTTCACAAACTGATATGTCATCTACTTTTGGATTATTCTGGGAATCTTACAAAATTTTAAATGTTAAAATAGCATACTCAGCAAAATAACAAACTCTAGAAGTCCTGAATGAAAAGATAAATTCTATTACTCAATTATAAACCAGGCCTGCAAAAAGCCAGTCTTTTTTGTGTCTTCTTTCTGCCATCAATTGGTAATCTAAATTTTGTACATGTCCAATATTTGTTCCAAAATCCTAAACTCTTGTTGTAATATTTTAAAACTTCTTGACAATCATCTGTAGTAAAACACATATGTGACACCCATCTTTCTCATTTACAATAAACTCCAAAATATCAAATGCTTATCGCATCACACTACAAAAAAAATAAAATCTCCAACCACTAGATATTATCTAGAATTTTCTACTTCTCTTTGGCACTATTTAGGGTTGGCTAGATATTTCACTTGAAAAGGGAATAGCCATCTTGCTCAAAACATGCTTGGTGTCTTTAAAAGGAGATTGGTTTTGGCACACTTCTTTTTCTAAGCACTTTCAGGAATTGCTAAATACCTGGTTTTCGGTTATTATGAATCTTTGGATCAATACATTTGAAAATACTAGGTGAGTTTCCTTCAATTCTTAGAGAAAGAACTTTTAATATACAAGTTTAAGGACTTAAAATGTGTGTTTAGGATGGGGAAGAAATGAACTGCAAAAGGGTAATTAGAACTTTGATTTTGAAAACATATAAATAGACTAAGTGTCCAGCTAAATTTGAAATATGATTTTGGAATTAATTACAATAATCCTTCTCATCAATAAATGCTGTTGTTTGGGATGGTATTTTGAAGGTTGGACACTAGAGGGAACTAGAAGGAACTAAAGATTTATTAAAAGAGAATGGTGCAAAATATTTTAAAATTGGACATACTGAAGGGTATTCTTGAACAATGGATATATAAATTAATTTTAAGAGTGTCTGCCTCTGTAGATAGACTGTGTTTAAAAGATGTCATGGAACAGGTTTACTAGACAAGGCTGAGACTGACTGAAAAAGTATTCAAAAATAAAATGCTACAAGAAAGAAAGGAAAAGAGATACTACACAGGACACATAAAAAAAACCTGCTGATGTCTTAATAATAAAAAGGGATATACAAATAATAAACCAAGAAAGTGACCTGGAATATTTCTTGCATTTTAGAAGGAGATGATGTTATTAAAATTATTTAATTTTGAAGGGGGAAGTCAGGTGTGTGTGTGTGTGTGTGTGTGTGTACTGGACATGGCATTTAATTTGCTATATTCATCTTTATTATGTTTCTGCTTTGATCTTACCATGCAAAAAGAAAAATGAAATAAAATTACAAACCTTGAAATCTCCACTTCAAAATGAAACTCATATTTACCTACAGAAATATATCAGCTCATTATAATAAAGTATAAAAATAATCTGGGATAGATACTATACTGTTCATTCTATATTTCAGTCTTTTATCACAACCAAAGCTCTGCTTTTCATTGACTGACTTGGAATTAAATGATAGATCCATATAATAGTCAATATAATGCTATATAATGCTACAATTCCCTTTTTCCAAAACTAAGTTTATTCTATAACAATTAGTATAGCAATTAGTAAATCACAAGCTCGTTTCCCTACATTGATGAAATTATTAGTTTTCTTCAGTTTCCACCTCTTCTGCTTTTATTTGTTTTGTTTTTTGTTTTTTTGTTCAGAACATTGAATTACTTCTTAATTGATTAGTTCCCGTTCCTATGAAGAAGGCTTTAATTACTGATCTCATTTTATTTTCTTTTGTAGCAAATTAATGATTAGCTCCATGTTCATACAAAAACCAGTACCTGATTAATTAATCAGCTGTCCACCAGTATCAAGCCAACCATTCAAAGGAATATGCAACAAGTTTTAATTTAAGACACTATTGATATTGAAAACAATCAGTACTGTTTTCCAAGTTTTATAGAGAATGACATTTATTGTACAAATGTGGCCTCAAAAAGATCAGAAGACTACAGATACAACTTTGAAATACAACCATCCTACAATGAAATTATGTGAACTTTCATAAAAATGTAGAATGAAAAAATGTTGGGGAGCAATTCTAGATTTGCTTAATTTTGGAAATTTGGAAATGCAAACCTGTCAGAATGTAAAACAAAATAATGCCAGAAAATCTCAGAAAAGCTTATGAAACATCTCACAAGCTTTATCATAAATGGGGCACTATGCAGAATTAGAATTTTTTATACTGTCTTGCCTTGCCCAGCTTGTCCTCTGCCCACTTACTTATCTAGACAACAGAAAGATTAGCTCTGGAATAAACTATCCTCTGGAGGAACTACAGACAGAATGAAAAACATAAAGGGGGATCTGTAGTTTGAACCACCTACCCACTATAATTGGCCATGTATTGCATGTATTGTTATATAAATTGTGTGACTCCCCCACATCCAGCCGCAGCAGCAGCAATTCTACCTTTGCTCCCATCGTGGCAGAGTGATTATCTAATTCATTATGGATGAGATCTTCTGCGCACCTTCAATTAAATCTAGTTTAACATACACCTACAATAGAGAGTTTAATGGAATCCATTAAAGAGGTTTCGAAGAAAGAAAGTGTATAAGGCAAAAGTGGATCAGAAAAAAAATTAGAGCTGGAACTTTCTTACAGATCAGAATGGAAACAGTGGGGAGCGAGACCTCCCAGTGACTGTCTTTAACTACGTTCTTCTGCCAATTTTTGTCAATTTCCCATCTTTTCAATGATTCTACAAAATCTTCCTGTTCTTAAATGTTTGGAGAGGCTGAATTTTTAATTTGTATTATTTCGCTTCTACTTGTTCTGTTTTAGTTTATTTTTCTGAAACGAATGTCTTGGTAGGATGGTAATCTTGAGTATCAATTAAGTAAAGTATATTTTACTATTATTATTACTATTTATACCATTCTTTTAACCCAACAGCTCAAGACAATGCATTCTCTCCTATTTTCCCACATAACAACCTGTGAAATTGGTCCAAAACCACATGTACAGCTTCCTTGGGTCTTTCCAGTCATAGTCTACCTTACTCCACTTTGTCTCAATTAAAACAATAAATACCCAAAAACATTGGGAAAGGCAATAATAAATCTTTGTGGTCTTACTTAGTTTGACACTAAGTAATTGCCAAGTTACATGCCCCAGAAACAGTTAATATGCAATGACATATGATCATGTTATTATTGCCATACATTTATCTTCAGAAGAAAGAGGCTGCTGCATCTCTCCATGAATTACTGTTCTACCCTGCCTCCTTTAGAGCTATTTTGCATTAACAGGATCTGAATGTTCAGTTCGTAACTGATATATGACAAAGACATGCCCAAAACTTGGATAGAGATGCTTATTTTGGGGGGGGGGGATACTTCTTGCAATCAGAAAATAATTCCAGATTTTCAGAATAAAATAGAATGGATACCTTCTAAAACAGGGTTCCCCAATCCCTGCCCTGTTGGGAACTAAGTCGTACAAATGGCAGGTGAGTACGCAGAGCTCCATTTGCACAAACAGTGGGCTTGCATGAGAAACCATCCCCTCCCTCCCCCAAACCCCCACTGCCACCGCTGCTGGTCCATGAAAGGTTGGGGACCATTGTTCCAAAATCTGGATGTTCTTGCTTTTTTACATTGACAGTGTTAGGTCCAAATTAAGGTAATTGTTTATTATAGGGGTTTTGTGCCTCTGCGTCACTATTGCCTCCTGGCGATTGGTGTAGTTCCTGCAATTTTCCAAGAGATTTGCCACTGCCTTCTCCCTAGGGCTGAGAAAATTGACTGGCTTAGAATCACACACCTGGCTTTGTGCTTCAGGAAGGACTAGAACTCTGCTTTAACAACTCTCCTAAACTGGCTCACAAACTAAGCTAGCTAAATATATTTTACAAGGAAATCAATGGTAAGTCTGTCACACTGAATTAATTGGAAACTGGACTCAATATAATGCATTTAATACTGAGGATGGTAAGTGTTATTTTATTTTTTTAAAGAGGGCCTCAAGTTAGTGAAATATGGAAAACATAATACACTACATTCATGGGGTGAAGGAAATAACTTTCCCACTCTGAGTCTACCTCTCCAGCAGTCTCACAAATGTTTCTTGACAAAGCTTTCATTGCACAATCTTCCTGTCTCTTGTAGTATAACCCTCCTTTTTTATTCTTACCACAGATAGACTACCTCTACAATGTTTTTCGATTAGCAGCACACTGAGCAGTCCATCTGAAAGCACTCTAATTTTTCAAGTGCATCTTTTTGCATAGGGAAGTGAGCCAGTTCTGCAGGTCCTGCCAGAAAATACTTCACTGTCCATCTCTAATACTGTTCTCTGAAATTAAATTCCCAGAATGCCGCCAAATGTTAATTCCTATCACAACTCCAGGGGATCTCACAGTGGTTAGAACCAGAATTAAAATGCAGCAAAGCAAAATAATCTGTGTGACCAATGCTTTTTCTTCCATTTCTTCCTGCTGAAGGAAGGCAGAGCCAAAGGAAACAAAAATTCTCTAAATTTTGCAAGTGGGTCTTTTTGCAGATCCTATACTTGGGGGACAATTCTACACCATATCTAACAAAACTATCATCTCGGAACAGCTGCCACAGAAGATATGATATAAAAGACACCGAGATCCTACAATAGCATAGAAATAATATTGTGCAAATATTTTAAATATAGGAAGTCATCAAAATAGGAAATATGTATTTTGAGATGAAAAATGGCCAGGCATCAATTTCTAAAATTGTGAATTTGAGTGAGAATTTCTCCTGTCCACTTAACTTTGGTATAATAGTTAAGGTGCTGGGTTAAAAACCAGGAGACTGTGAGTTCTAGGTCTCCCTTAGACATGAAAGGCAGCTGGGTGATTTTGGGGCAGTCATTCTCTCCATTCTTCACAGGGTTGTTGTTGTGCGGCATATAGGAGCAGAACTATTAAGCTTCTTGAATTATACAGACATACCTCATTATATTATGCTTCGCTTTACTGCACTTCACAGAGGGTGCATTTCTTTTTTTACCCTCCATCAGAAAAAGATTAGAACTCGCTAAAGCTCACATTATTAGCATTTTAGAAATCAAGCATTTCTAATTAAGGTATGTACATTTTCAGATACAACGCTATTGCACACTTAATAGTACAGTAGAATACAGTATGGTGTAATTATATATGCACTAGAAAAATAAGAAAAAATTTACTCTATTGAAATATCCACTTTCTATGATCTATAACCAAACCCACAATATGTCTGACATATGCCTATATATATTTTAAAAGGCTGGATAAATTAATAACAGCAATGGCTTTCATTTACCTAGAATATCTAACAAGATACATTAAAAACAGACCATATCCATTAACGTATCTTTACTCTGGGGACAAAGAAGAACTTCTATTTCTTTACTGAATGGTGAATGTTCAGTTAAAAAAACAATTCCTGGTGTATAACAATTTGTCTCCCCTCTGAAATTATTAAAGAGTGTAGCAACTTTCTGAACCTAGTAGTTGAAGTAGTTATTATCTAGAATTTTAAAATTAATTAATTAATTAATTTTTTAGAGAGAAGAAAACTGTCAAAAATATCCAATTCTCCCTGCAGCTTCATCTCCTGGCCACTTACGCTTGGCAGCATTTTCAAAACTAAGGCAGCTCTGTAAATAAGCCTACCCTGAATTGCTTTAAGATCTCTAATTTTATCTACAGTATGTAGTTGGCATACTGAGGTCAGTAGAACAAGAGAAAGGTGAAAATGTGAGCAGATGAGATTAAGAGATCCAATAGGAACGCACAAGTTTCCTACTAATATTTAACTAATGATGCTTTATATTTTGAGACATTATAAAAATCTATCACTGTATTACACTATAAATAGTACTTTGTAAGTATCCTTACAAAGGTCAGGCATATCTTTCCTGAAGAAACTATCTATGACAGCATACATGTCCATAACAGGTTCTGTGCATCAGAATATTGACTTGTGCATCATAACATCAACGCACACAAATGAAACGTTCATGATGCAAGAATGTAAATCACACCATTTGAATCATGGCAACATAATGCAGGTATCATAATCTTATCTAGGCTCCCATCTTTCTGAATTCAAAATCAGCAAAATCGTAATTCTCACTGGCTGAGCTTGTATGGCACAATTAATTGCAATGTATCAACTTTTTCTTTTTTTCTTAGTGAACCCAGTATGAGTTCACACAACACGCTAACAACTTGGATGAGAATGTATGCAAAGCTAAAATGTGGTCAGGTGGGGGCTCAGGGTTATATGTGAACACAGCCTTTGAGAAAGGAACAGAAAGCAGAGTCAGCAGAACACAAAAAGGTGAAAGGTGAACTGACATCAGGAAGTAAATGACATCTCTATTCAGACTATTTTTCCTCACTTGCTGCTTTCCAGATATGAAGCACAATATAATTAGCTAGGTATGATGAGAGTTGTAATCCAACAATGCTAGAAAAGGTATGGGCAAGAGAGTGAAGGTAAATGTGATTATTAAATTTTTCATTTTTTAAAAAAGTTCTCATTTCAGAGGCAAGCATCAAATGTGGGAGAACAATCTATAATGACTTAAGACTGCTACACAACATATTATTGCTTTGATGCAAACGTTCTCTGATTTCTGTCTGTTTTATCTTTCTATAGTCCAAAAATTGGATTTGTATATTAAAAAAATGTTTGGCTAGCTTTGGGTTCCATGCATTATGCCATCATAGAGAGTTGGGCAGATTCAGTAAACTATGGTTTGGTTAACTGGATAGTGCATCTGCAAGCACAACCAGCAATCAAAATGGCTGTATTGATATTAAGCATTAATTGATCTAATGCCTACATGAATGCTAAATCAGAAACTGCATGCTGCAAAGCTGATCAGCTCTGAGCAAGATTTTGTTCACTTAATATGCTCCTACATAAATGATGACCTCGTAATACCCTGCTTCTAAAATCTTGGAATCCAGCTATCTGGAAACTCAGATTTAAAGTGTTTTTAAAAAGGAATAAGGGTGGCTGAGAAATCTTGCAAGTACAATAGTTCTTCTATTTTCTAGTCTTTCATCGTTTATTTTTGTCATGGACACAAATTGAGAACTAATTGTGAAATGTTTTGCTTTTATATTGTACTCAGTATATAAAGCTCATCTTTAATTACCATCAGTACTATTTCAAGAAATACTGATAAAGATGAAATTGACTAATAAAGAAAATAGGAAAGTGGAAGTAATCCTAAACCACTGATACTTTCTATTTAAAAGAGTTGCAGTTTTAACTTCCTTAGATATTATACTGTTCTGATGTCTCTCCATGATCTCCATAATTTGAATTCTTCAGATTGGATTCTAGAGCAATGTCTATCATCTACCCCAAAAGGTGAAAAAATAATCCCAGATCCCATTATCCACACTATATTACTTTCTTTTGGAGTGACGAGGTCAGCTGAAGTGCATCATCACCTCAAGTTCACATAACACATTAGATTAGATAAAAACAGGTTGGCAAGTTTGTACTTCAGCAGGTTATAAAAATATAGTCATCGCCTTCAGCCATGATACAATTTATTGGAGAAGACACAGCTTGTTGTGGGAATATAGCAATTGTGGTTTATTTAGTTATATCTCACCACAATCTAAATCTAAACCATACTGGCTAGGGAATTCTGGGAGTTAAAAGTCCACACATCTTCAAGTTACCAAGGTTAAAAACCACTGATCTAAACAGATACATAGCAGCTTACAAAAAGGAATAAAACACAGAATATGTAATAATACAGAAACAAAATACTGAAAAACCTACCAACAACTGTCAAGTGAGTTCATTTTCTAAATGCCCTCTTAAAAGAATTCCATCTTCATCTTCTGTCAAGTGGGAAAAGATGGGTGGGAAGTCTTCTTGAGGGCTGTCTCTACCATGGAAAAGCAATGCTTCCTGCTTGACCTCACCCAACTGGGAGACAATCGTCTGCTTTTCCAGGCACAATCAAATCAGTTGAGCAAATTCTAATAGAGCAGTGGAAGTCTTGCAAGTAAATTTTTGTTAGCTTGGGTTTCTATAGTATGCTTTTTAAACCATGATTGATTGTCAGTGATCTCAGTCTATAATTAGGGACCATAGGTGGGCCACACACATAGTAATTGAAAGTCTTATTATGTTTACTAATTATCGTCCATTAGTAGTTCCTGAACAAAAGACAAATCATTCTATTAAACTACAGAGATACACACAAGCATCTGCAACCAGTAATGACATCAAAAGGATAAAATGTGAGTTGTGAGATCATGACACAAGTTTTGGCTTTTGAACTTGCATTTCATAAAAATACACAAGGGGCAGGATTTGTGCCACAATATTGCAGTGTATATCACTTGCCCCCTCTCCATGATCTTTCACATATTTATACAGTCTCAAAAGATTATCAAGGGTGTAGCAGTTTTTGGCAAATTTGTTACAGTGTTTTAGGTGAGAGCACTAAAATATCATTAGATATGGCCATTCTTTGATTATTTTTTTATTTGATTTGGGCTCCTAGGGGTACCATCGGGGGAATGCATGTACCACAGAGCCCAAAGTCAGTATGTTGCCAGCCTTGGCATATGTAGTAGTTCTCAGTGTTTTTAATGACAATTTAATGGTTTGCAGAAAGGAAAACCATTGGTTTATGGTACACTGTACCATGTAAAACCAAATAATAGTACTTTATTTAATAAGTTATGATTCAGTAAATCATAGCTTAGCAAGACATACGAACTTAGCTATTATTGCTACTGATTACTGATAATAGGAAAGATGATATTTTGGGATGAAAACATCTTTCGCTTGCTGAACCAGGATAACTTGTCCAAAGTCCCTTCCCATGGACATATCTAACTCAGAATGCTGGCAAGAATTGGCTTTGGCAAAAGTGGGCAGGAGATGGAATGCCAGCAGAGACATTTCACTTCTTGTCCTGGAAAAATGCTTGAGTTGTCTAAAACTGGCGGCCAAAGTGCTGCACCACTGAATATTAGTATCCAGTTAAAAAGTTGGAAGTAACTATTGCCACCCAGCCATTACATGTGTATACCATCTGGCTTCAAAGAACAGCTTGGAGTCTGCTCTCTCCTCCCACAGCCACCTGTGCCTTATTGGTAGGAACCTTAGTACAAAGCTGTGAGAAGAAAAAGAAAACCAGCTTATGAAATGATGTGTGGGAGAAGCTTCTTGGAATCACTTACAGGGCTTCCTCCTTTTCTGTCGCCTCCTCTGCTGCCACCAGTCTCTTTTCTCACTCTTGTGTCCAGTTGATACTTCTGGATCTCTCCCCCAGAGTTGTGTTTCACCAGCCTAGTAGGATATGTGATTTCTGAAATACCCCATCTTTTGCGCCAACTGGAATTTGGGACCCACCTCCGCAAATCGCCAGGTTGTGGATCTGCCTTCACAAAACCTCCAAAATGAAAAACAGAACAAAATCAACAATTGTTGTGCAAGGTGCAATCAAAGCAAAGAGAAAAGAGTAGCTGGAAGAGCAACAAAGGGGTTCAATCTACTTGGAAGTGAAAATCCTTGTGCATAAATTCTAGTGTGGAAGGGAAACGGGTCATTTTGGTATCAGTGGAGAAGGCAAAAATCTGAATATACTCAAATAATCTGTTCTAGATTGTAGGCTGAGCTCCAGAAGACACCTGAGGGCTAAATTCTAATGCATTCTTAGTCAAACTAAGCTAAGCCAAACCATGGTGTATACTAAAAGTCAATGCTTGGCAGGAACACTTGCACTAGTATAAAAAGCCAATCCATTTTGAAAACGGCCATCTCAGTGTCCTTTCACACAATCTTAGGTCTGATTCACTTTTTTTGGGGCATGCACACTACTTTACATTCTAGAAATGACAGGTGCTGAGGTTAAATCTTTTCTGGAATCGACATTTACTACCTTTCAATCCTGGATACGCTCCAGGCCACCGGACAACAATTAAGGGAATGCACTCTGCATATACTCAAGGACTGTGTCTCTTTTTGTTTGTTATAATCGCATGTATTTTTCAACTGGTCCCAGGATCTAAAATACTTAGGTTGAACCCTGGGTTACTGCATTCCCAAACATTTCAGTGTTTTTCTCATTTCTCCAGCTTCTTTCATCCAATTCATTCATGTTTATCAAGAAATCTATGAGCATAGCTGTCACCCTTTAAGCTTGAACGGCAAATACCAGAGGAATCCTCCACCCTCTGCCCCATTCCCAGGTAAACCTGACAGGCGATTTCAGACACCCTCCCCAGCTGTTGCTTAACCATCTCCACCTCAGAAAGGAACTGCAGAAAATGTGTCGATGCAGCAGACTGCAGTCCCAGCGCTGATGGAATGTAAAATGTGTCTATAAAAAAGGGATGGATTTTAAACAACAGATATATTTAAAAACAGAAAATTGCAGCATCCCCTTCCCCATTGCTGGAGGATGGGGGTGGGGGAGGAGAAAGGAGGCAGTATTGGAATATGGTGCTCCCTTTCACTTTGAGAAATATATGCAATGTAACTCCCACTGCTTGATTTGTACTCCAGTGCCTGTACCCAGCTTCCTACCTCATACAGTGCTCACTACTCCAAAGCAATACAAAGAGAGGCGGGGGGGGGGGGGGGGGGGGGGAAAGTTGGGAGGTCAAAGCAAAGAGAGTTTTTTCCCTCACCTGAATGACAAAGCAGCAAGCAGCAGAAAGCTGTCAACACCCAGTTCTGGAGCGAGCAGCTCATAATGCCTTCATAATCGGAACCAGAGTTGACACCAGCTGTCTGGCATGCAAGGGAGGCAGACTGTGGTGCCCTTTCTTCGTTTTCTTTTGCTTTGCATTGAAAGTCTGGGATTCTTACTGGTCCTTGCCTTGCCTTTCCTTGCTTTTCCTCTTTGCTCTTCCTTCTGGATTATTTCTGAGAAAGAGAAGGGTGGAAGAAGAGGAGTGGAAGAAAAAGCAGTTCAGGGCAGGCGATGGGAATCTTTTGCAGAGGCAAATCAGAACCAGCAAAGAGTTGGAAACAGGCAGGAGAAAGACAAAAATTTCTTCCTCTTGATTATGCAGTGATGGATAGAAGAGCCTAACATGATGTGAGGGAGAACTGTGGAGAATTGCAGGGGGGGGAAGCAAGAGAGAAAAGGGACACGTGAGCTAAAAGATCCCTCCTCCTGCCTTTTTAGCATGGAAGAGCCGTCTCTGGTGCTCGCTTGCTCTCCAGCTCCAAACACAGACTTTCTGTATGGACAAGCATGAGAGAAGGCAGTAAAACTCACAAAAGGAGAGGGGTGTCAGATATATATATATATATCAGCCTCCTTCACACAGACATAAACTGATTGTTGACAATCAGTCAAGTCACAATAAAATTTATCATAGGCACAAACATTGATCATTTATATAATAAAGAGCTGCCAATCTACCTTTGGAGATTGACCAGATTCTCAATTTTATTGAGTTTAAAGTCAAAAATTTTATCTTCCAAAAGGTTCAGAATGCCTTCCACTATTACCAGGGAGCCTGTAGATTATGCTTAATTCCACCCCCTTTACTCAGGGCAGAAGAGTAAGCCTGACCTATTTAGATAAAATTAAATCTTATTTAGTAAGTCACACCAAGCCAGCCAGCAATGTGCAATCTTGTACAGATAGCATTTCTATATAGAAGGCAACACTAAAGCAAACTGACCAGCAAACGTGGTATACCATGAAGATTGTGCAAAGGGTACTGTACCATTCAAAGTTTGAGTCACAAACAACTATAGGTAGCCCTCAGTTTACGTCTATTTGCTCAGCTGTTACTTGGAGGACCAGTTCTGTGTCCATTTTTTTCAGTGATATCATGAATTTGAATGGTTATTTGAAGTTATGGTATCACTGAAAAAAATGGACATAAAACTGGTCCTCCAAGTAACAGCTGTAGTAACATCCCCGCAGTCATATGATCACTATCAGGGCATTTGTGTGTCCAGAGTGTAATTACTGTATTTACAAAGAGCCATAGTGATGTGATCGCCATTTGTAACCTTCCCCACCAGTTTCTCATATGCAAACTCAGGGAGGAAACTGGCAAGGAAAGATGGGAAGCAGCTCAAGTAACTTGTTCCTGCTTTTTCTCTTTTCTGATATAATTCAGTTTTTATAAAGCTTGTTTCATTACTCAATTGATATCAGCAAATAAACTGTGGCTATCTTCCCAAACTGTCCTCCAACCTTTTAATAGCTATAAAGTAATTGTTGCAATTTCTTCATTGTTTCAAGTACCCTGCCCTACCTTTAAGTTACACAAGTGGCATATTTAAGAACAAGGATTTTGATCAGACTTAAGAGATGCAAATTTACATCTGCAAGATGCAATTTTTTGAGATCACCTATTATCTAAATACAAAGAGGATCATCTTTTTGTTCTTTAATGGATTATCGGCTTTCTAAATTCTCTCCATAACCACATCTAGGCCTTTATATCATAAAATGCTAAGTACCCAAACATACTAGATTGTTTTATGATTACTGTAATTAAAATAGAGGTCATATATTTTTTAAGTCATGACTCTCATGTTCTTTATAACTTTTCTCTCACTTCTGCTTAAAACCAGAATATGATTGCTTCTACAATAGTCCGGAATTGTTCTTTTATTAGTACGAATTTTATAAAGGACGCAAACACTGACCTTCTGTTACATTATAATGATTTCTGTATTATCACCCCATTTAAAAAAATTTCCTTCATTTGTACGTTGCTGTTTGAGGTGAATCAAGAAGTTATAGAGAATGTCCAGGTCTCCTAATTTTAATTAGAATCTTTTCCCTGTAGTTGTTTTAGTTTAAAAACTAGATTTAATTATCTTTTACTATGTAAATTCCTGGTGTTTGGAAAAGAGTGAAAGAGCCTTCAGTTGTTTCCATTCATTAAGAGTACTACTGTATTCTTGTTGTTTTTATTATTTATGCCACCAATTTCATTAGAAAATTAAAATTTGTGGGAGAAAAGTCTTTACTGTGAAGAACAAAAATGAATAAAGACAATTAGTGGCAATTACTGAGGCATTATTTATAATGCAAACAGTAGCAGAAAATATAAATGGAAGCTTCTGGTAAAAGTTGTTGAATATTTCCAGGGACTGAAACAGAAGTGACATGCATCTCAAATGTATGTTTTTGCTATGTACAGAGAAAAGAATGGGTTTGGGTGTGTCATCATTAAGCTGAAAAAGAAACACAGGAGGGGGCAAGAAATTCACCTTCCTGCACTCCTTCATTTAACCAAGTTACCATTTTAGAGTGATGTGCGGACCCAGTGATTATATATAACATGGAATTACCGTGTTAATTTCTCAAACAACTGTGAGTCAAAAAGCAATGTCTCCGCCATGCCAAAGCTTCTATGTTGAAGGCAAGTGCAACCTGAGTCTTTGGTTGCAGAAGAGATTTCCAGAATACAAACTGCTAGTTCTGTATACTTATGATTCTGTACTTCTCATTTAAAAAATGGAGCTTAAAAAAGGAAAAAGAAATATTTTAGATATTGGTAACTGATGTAGTAGTACTACAAGGAGATGTGTTTTTCTGAAAAATGTTAGATGCTTTATTAATAACATTACTTTTATTACCGTAGTCTTCTGTGCATACACATTTTCTTTTTTTTTTGTGAGTTACACTGGCTGCAGTAGATAACAGATCAAGTAGCAATGAACAAAAATTCTAATAATCTCTTCAACTCCACACATCAGGTATAGTGATATACATAAATTTAGTTTATAAAAGAGAATATGTTCAGTTAGGCTTAAAAAAGCTGAAGAAGAAAAACATCATTAATTTAAAAACATATTGATATGCAAACACAAAAATGCTTGTGGGACTTGAAAAGGATGGGCAATTGAAACTAGATCACTGCAAAATGTACAAGCAGCTTTTCTACTCCCACTTCCCTCTATTAAAAGGCCCAGAGACATAGCTGTCTGGAGAGGGGGACAGGAAGGAGCATAAATGTGCCCTACTCCAACCTGGTTGATTAGTGAAAGTGAACACTCAATGCTTGCCATCCTTTACTGCTGTTCACAAATTTTGTGCTGGTTTGACCTCCTTAAAACTAAGTTGTGTCAAAGCTGAAGAAAGGGAAGAATATTACTGTAACCACTTTTCCCCCACTAATATATGAACAAGGCAATATTCCCATTAGGACATCCAATTAGGACTGTTATAACAATTCTAATAGAAGCACCTACATAGATGAATATTCTTGCTTAATTTCTGAAAAGGCTCAAACATGTCATCTCTACCCCTCTCTCTCACACACAAAGATATTTGGGGGTCTTTGGAGAAATACAGCATACACTCAAATCAGCCCACACAAAATGGCAGATGGCTTCTTCCTGCAACAAAGGCAAAGAAACTCGGGATTTTACATGGAAACGTTATATATGTATAAAAAACAGGCAGCCAGAAGTTGATGAGAAAAGTCAAATTAGGGGCCATTTTTCAGGCAATTCTCAACTCCAGTAAAGGAAGCCCTTTCTATCTCCAGAAGGCTGCTCTGCTCATTTAAGGTTGCTCTGCTCATCTGTCCCTGCTCATCTGTCTACTGGAGTACAGAACAGAGATCGAATTCATAGTTGCTATCTTGCAAGCTAATACAGATCCCGGGCAATGTAGCATCATTTGGACTCTCTGAAGAGAGATGAGATGCACCTGCCAGACCCAAAGAAGTGTTTCATTTCATTCAGATATGGTGGAAGAGACCTTTGCTTCTGCTGAAGGACTAGTCAGTGGGTAAGAAAGGAAAGGTCTAGCCCTGAACCTGGTTGCTGTGGCAACATATTCTGTGCTAGCTCAAATACATCCATGCAAGACGAGAAGCACTCCAGCTCACAGTCCACCAGTTTCAGGGTACTTGTTCGTCCTCATGGAATCTAGGTAGGCTGCTCAATGTACTATCAATGCTGGGAAAGTTGCAAGAATTGTGCATTTCCCATTCCTTACAGGGAGAGATTGCAGCCACCTCCTTCTGGTCTAGCTGTTGCATTGGATTTTAGAGATAGCTCGTGTCTATAGCAACAGGCTTGCAAGACTGACAGTGCAGGACTTTCTGAGGTAACTGTGGGGGAACACAATAAGAGCCGGGGGTGTATGATGGAATTGCAGGCAAATTGAGTTGACTAGGAAATAAGTGTCCTGTTGTTTCAACTTGTTGGTCTGTAGGGAACAAATTCTTATTAGACAGACTTTTATCTGATACCAACGTTTGTCTTTTTTTTTTCACCTGTCCATATTGCCCATAAGGGTGCTTGCGTTTGCAAGGTAAGATGCCAGCTTGCGCTGGGAATTTCCCCTCCTGAGGAGAAACACCAAATTTGCATTCAACGGGGATTGCAGTCTTTAGGCAAAGAGTCTGCAACCACTCTGCCTTTTTCATGGGTGTCAGAGGCAAATGATATCAATGTGGTGGTCATTTCCATGGATGTTACTATCAGGTGAAGGAAATTTTGTTCCTTAGGCAAGTATGGTGGATCCCCCAAGCTAACAAGGTGATCTGCTGAGCCCTCAAAAACTATCTGACTTTCCATTACCTGACCTGAAAATGATACTTTGACATGTTCAGCAGCCTCCATTTCAAATTCAGAAGAAACATCATTACATACACTGAGAAGAAAAAGAGAGAAGTATCAATGTAAAGCTTTCAACTATCACAAGTGTTCTGCCTATGTTATTGTCCTGCACTGCCACAAAAATGGCACTTAGCTTCTACACAAATCAGCAAGATTTTTTCCCCACTGAGCTCGAACCAGGCATTATCATGGAGTAAACCTAGCAGTTCAGTCACTAGGAATCAAAAATGACATAATAGCAAATAATCAACTATTGATTATTGATTAAACTATTGATTAATAATCAACTAATCAACCCTAACCCTATTATCAAATTCCTCTAG
Source organism: Ptyas mucosa (assembly GCA_012654045.1). NCBI lineage: Eukaryota > Metazoa > Chordata > Lepidosauria > Squamata > Colubridae > Ptyas > Ptyas mucosa. Next base: position 2,139,789 of record WNWU01013599.1, read on the forward strand.
TCCTGTTTTACTATTCTTTCCATACAATCTTGTGTTCTCTAACACACACATACACGGGAGAAAAAGAGGGAGAGAGGAAGGGGGCGGGGGGGAGGGGGAATGGGAGAGAGAGAGAGAGAAAGAGAGCAGTAGAAGCTTACTCCAGATACGTACACAGAATTTTGGCTTTATTGTGTGGGCATCTTGCACTGATCTTAAGAATAAGAATCCTTAATTTGCTTTCAAAACCAGGATAAATTCTGGACATAATTTCTCACTAAAGATCTATCCTTCTCTCTCCCTCTCTTCTGCCTATATGTTTTACTAGTTGTGGGGGGGGGGATCTTTTTGGGGGGGGGGAAGTAAAATCTTTCAGTAAGCAAAAGAAAGTCAGAAATTCTCATACTTTGAAACAGCATCATCTTTGATACTCTTCTTCTGTACCTGTGGATCATACTTATACCTCAGCAGTGGAGTGCAGGAAGGCACAAAGTCACTGCTCAGTTGGGAGATGATATCTAAGAAAGCATAGTGGGTGAAATCCAGGACAAATTCCTGATGTTGCAAGCTTTGAAGATGCTGTGAAGACAATGCCATCAGAAAGTTAACACAATGAGCAAAATTTGCAAACAGGAAAAAAACAAGAATATTAAACCAAAGCATGAAAAAACACCTTGTTCCATCTCATTAGATCTACTAACCAGACAAAGAAAGGAAAATTCTCCTGTGAAAAGGCAGTAGAAGACTTTGAGTTCTGGAACTTAACTGACAAAGCAAAACAATTGAATAGCCTATTTAAATTACCCAAGGGCATTCATTCAAAACATTTCAAAATGGGTCTGGTTTTCAGGTTTCATTCTGTTACCATGATGTCCAACAGCTCATTCTGTTTGAGGAATGTAAAGTGAGAAGATACGAAGGAAACTACCAGATTTTATAATTTTTAAAGCAATAAACATAGAGATCGTCTCCCATTAGTCTCAACAGCATTTAATATAGTTCTACCTTAGGTAAGTCTGCACTATTACGCGAGGGAGCAGTAAAACTCCCTGCCTCAGGAGTGTCCACTGCCATTCTTTGATGGCTTTTCACCAATTGAAAATTTGGGTAAGAAAGAGAATGATTTTTATCCAACGTTTTAGTTTAGCTACTGTATTTGACTATTTTATGATATATTGTAATGGAATTCTATGCATAGATATTTGCAACATATTGCTTTGTATCAGTCATAAGAACTGTTAGCAGCAATAATTTTAACTACATGAAATTCAGGTTTTATGCACCTAGTCCAGGAATGACAGATGTCATAAATGGACATCTCAGTAAAGCCTAGAAATGTCTACGGCAATTCTAGATGACAGAGTGCTTTCTTACCATCTGTAAATCTGTGAAATGTTCTCCACAACACTCACAGTAGCCTTTCTGTGCTTTGGGAATGATAAAGAGAGTTCTTGGCTTACTGGGTGATTGTCTGGTTTTGGATCCTCTGCAGAGACAGAAAAAGTCATGTATAAGAACTCCCATTTTCCCTCACATAAATCCAAATCTCTACCTTGCTTTTTGTTCATTACAACAATGAACCAACCTCACGGGGTTTTTTTTGTGCACAACCTATGATCCTCATCTAGATTCAAAGCTATTTTCTGAACATGAAAATAGGGAGCTCCACTTATCAAAATTTCTAAATTTTTCCATCTGAGCACACGGTGAGGAGAAATACTACTGGAGGTAGAATTGTTCCTTGCTTCTAAACCACACATGAAGTTTGGGTTGTGTTTATTGTGTTTAAATCTTTCATAAATAGATTTTATTCCTTTCCCAATTCCAATACTTATACTTACTTTGAATTGGATTCAAAAATGCTACATGTTCTTGATAATGGGACATATAATTGAGGAAAATTCTTGAACACTTTAAGAAATGTTGGAATTGCCTAGATAAAGAGGAGAAAACTGAATCTTGGGGAGAAAATTAGGAACAGCCATTTTCCCCAGCCATGGTGAACTCCATAAATGTTAGACCAACTCCCAGTCAGTATACAGGACTTCCAATTGGGAAAAAGAGATGGCAAAAAATAACCAGAGTTATTCTGGTCATCTAGTCAGTCAGGAACCGCACAATCCTGTTAAAATCCTTGAATGTCTTGTGGTTTACAATATCCTGAAAAAGTATAGACATTTAGTTTATTCTTGTTTTTAAATAAAACAAGAACAAAAAATGCTGGAACAAAAAATGCTGGAAGTGGTATTCTTCCAGATAAATAATTGAGTAACTAAATGATCATATGAAATGTTTAATTTCTAGCATAGATAGCCATTGCTATTAGATGGTAATTCTAGAAGGTAAGCTAAGAAATTGTTGTTTGAAACTCTATTATTTATTTTGTAGGCTCACTTTTATCATGCATGCTCTATGAAGATTTATAAAGATTTGTACAAATCACTGAGTGAGATCAACAATGAGGAAACATCAATATACTTTTTGTCTAATTTAGGTGAGATAGTAAATGGTTTAAATTAGTTTCTGGCTACAGAATTAGCTGGGTGAAGTCAAAATGACTGGGACTCATTCTAGGCAACTTGAAGTGTATTTATAAGTGTAGTTTATCTATCCAAATGACTATGGCCACTTTGTTTTGGCTGAACATCAATTATGAAAATAAATGTTACAGCCAGCTTGTACAGCCAGCTTGTAGTGGTTAAGATGCTGGCCTACAAATCAGGAGACTGTGAGTTCTAGTCTCGCCTTAAGCATGAAAGCTGGCTGGGTAACTTTGGCCAGTCATTCTCTCTCAGCCCAACCCCTCTCACAAAGTTCTTGTTGTGGAGATAAGGAGGAGAAGATAGGAATATTACATATGTTAACCACCTTGAATTACTTATAAAAGTAATAAAGTCGGGATAAAATTTAATAAACAACAAATCTCCTGTAATCTCTAGTTTAAATTACTGTACGTAATGTATTATATGTAGTTTGTTCTTTGATAAAAGATAAAAAACTATGGTTAAATAAAACTGTAGCAACAGAATGACTACATGTAAGAGAGTTTGGATTTTTATGATCATGTTTCACTGAAGCTTCACTATTCATTATTCCTTCTCTGTTTCAAGGGATTGTTTTTGGTATTAAAAGTCCTTCATCAGTTTCTGCCCCAATTCTTAAGATCACTTTTAAAAATCTTTCACAAAATTTCCACCTCTTTAAATGTCTGAAGGCTTATTAGATTAAAAAAAAAGACAGGATAAAAATAGCTATAACTTGTCAATAAATTAAAGCTCTAAAACCAATTGTAATTCTAGAGTTACTGTCATTAAAGAGAATCGTGCTTTTAATTACAGGAGATCATCATAATTATCTCAAAATAAGAGATGATGAAAGGAGTGGGCAATTTTAACCTCTGAGTCGGATATGGCCCATTAACCATCCCTATCCAGTCTGTTGAAACCTGGAAAGAACCTTTCACCACTCTCACTCCTGGAAAAAAACCAATTTACTTTGTGCCCTCCTAGACTTGCAAAAAATGGATTAGGGGTTAATTATGAGAAATGAGGTTCCAGAGAGGAGCAAAGGCCTCTCTAAATTTTTAAGAGACCAGATGAAAAGCCTTAGGCTGCATCCTAACCACTCTACCTGCAACAAATGTCCAATCCATGCATTCCCTAAAGGTGGACAAACCTGTGTGCGTTAGGGTGTGCCAAATTCTGATGTATTCAACTTTAGAAAGCCAGAAGATGAAATTCTACTATGCTCCCTTTACCTGCTATGGTCTTCAATTTTCACAAATGGTGGTCTCAGCCTCGCTACAAGAAATAAAAGATAAAGAGTGAAGAGGGAGAAACTACTTTTTGCAGCTATCAAAATATAAGAAACAACATAGATATCAATTTCCAGTTTTGGTTTAGAAGAAAGATAAGAGGAAATCAGAAAAACCGAACTCTACCACTTCTCTTTAAAATTAAATAGTGAGTTCTCTCAGGCTAGGGGTTGTTGCTAGAGCAGCCAACTCTGCAAGAAACAGCTGAGCAAGCTAGTGCAGGTGACCGTTACTTAAACACTGTGCAACAAGACGATTATTATATTAAAACAACAGTCTGCCTCATGAGTAGGCATAGTGCCAGCACTAAGCCAATACAGCATTGTTAGTGAGCGGGACACTATCCAGGGCTGGCAGCCACAATAGCATATCTCCAGAGAACAGGAGATGGGCTTTGGCTTTGTTATGCATACAATGAAAATCCATCAGCAGATTCAGATATTAAGAAACATTTAAACATTTCTCAGAAGAGGTAGCCAGTATGGTAAGGAGAAGCTGGATAGGCAAAGCTAATGCTAAAATTCCCAACAGTGGAAATTCCAGATTCTCACTGGCATTAAGAGAGGACTTAAAAACATAGAGTCTCAGGTGAATCAACCATGGTAAGTTTATTCAGCATTAATTCTCACAAAAGGTTCTCCAATTATTTTTCTTGCTTGTTGTCACCAAATCTTCTCTAAATTCTTTGGTTATTATCACTTAACTGAATTGGTGTTTTTGACTTCATCCACCCACTTTTCCTGCTATGGTGTCAAGGCAACTGCTGTTTGTTCAAGATATATTGTCACCGTACAGTTACCATTTCATTACCAGCCAATCACTGTGACAGGTCAAAATGATCTGGCAAAAGTGATGTTTTCTATCAGAAAAAACAATACAACTACCTAGACAAACATTCTGGTTGGCAGGGAGGAGGAGCCTGACTAGGAATTGCAATTTGATTGGATCCACTTGGCCTGTTCCTTAACACACACACACACATATACACTTTTGAAGGAAGAATATCAACCGCCTGGAAGTCATTCCTCAAGGTAATATTTTTCCCTATAACTCCACCCTACCTCCCTATTATGCTTTTCTCTTTTCCAGCAGTTGTATAGATTTGCTAGAGAGGAAAAATAAATGTGGCATAGTATTTCAGTCCTCCAGCAATTATGGAGAAAGAAGGTGGATTTTCTTATTCCAGAACTTTGTTGGACAGGGGAAAAAAAAAAAAACCTAGAGAGACAACGATTCTTCACTCTCCCTCTTTCTGTACTTCTCCCACAGTCAGAGTCCAAACCTCATACGAAAGTACCAACTTTCTAGGCCTCATTTTGGAAGCAATGATCTTCTGAAGCAGTGTGTTTTCTTTCTATTTCAAAAAGAGGAAAAAACATGTTGTTGGGGAGGGTGGGGGAAGGGTTGATTTTGAATGAAATTACCTCCTTCTGAAGCCTTTTCTCACTTTTCTCATTTAAGCACAGAGTATATCAAGATGTGCAACCAAGTCACAATGAAAACTCAGAATCTCTGCCAGTTGCAACCAAAAGGTGACAAACCAGATCACTATATCTAGCATTTCTAAACAAACACTTTCTCTACTCACTTTTTAAAAGCAGGGATCCAGAAGCAAACACTTTCTCCTAAACTAAGAAAACATATGAAGATAATACAAGATTTTAAACTAGAGCAAGCACTTAAAAAAATGCAAACTATACATGAAATATGAATGTTTGATTATTATGAGCCATCGAGAGCCAGGCAGTATACAATTTAATACATTAATAAATTGTACTAAAGACGAATAATGAGGATCATTCCCATGTAGTGTATCTTTATGATTCCTGGGGTCAGTCTGGGCATAGAAGCTTATGTGGCACACAATGACTATCAATATACTAGTGAAGATTTTCACAGATGGAGATAGTCTTGAGCTTCAGGTTTAGTGACTATGGTCTAGATGACAGATTTTGTCAGCAACTGACTGGCATCTTCAGAAGCAAGTGGTCTGCTATGCAGATCCTATGCAGCTGATTTGGCTCCTGTCTGTTTAGTCAATCTTGTTACTAGGTATCTGAACTGTGGTTTATGCTCCTGTGTCTCCAAAGTCATGGAAGAAATGATCATCTGATTTTGCTCTCTTCAAATCAACTCTAATTTCTATCAGCTATCCTATATATCCTGGAATTTATTTGAAGTTCTGCCTGCCATTTGATCGTTTAAAATTACGCAATCAGCTGAAAGAAAAAAAAATCAAGGATCTTTTAATTAACGTTTGCTTTCGTGATGAGACCCTTACCCCAATTTCTATGATAAGCAAGCACTATTATAGGAGTCTTTTGTATGAGGTGAATGGAGATCACAATAATTTCCACCTTGACATACTTTGGCAGGCATTTGTCTGGCACAAGAAAGAATGGTCTATATTAAGGTTTCTGAACCTTGACAACTTTAAGATGTATGGACAAAATTCCCCAGCCAGCCATGAGAGAAACACTAGTTTACATCATGTCTCTCTTATTGCATGAAAAAAGCATCTGTATCTTTAAAAAATGTGTTTTCCAATTTTCCTACTATTCTACCGTTCTATATCTTCCCCCACTCCATCTTCCCCCACTCCAATAATCAGAACAGTCCTTTCAGCATTACCTTTCTTTGCAGAGGTTGTTTCTTGGATAATCTTCGTATGTACAATAACATTTCTTAAAGGGACAAATATCACATTTTTTTCAAAGATAGTCGAGGGAAACAAGGCAAAACATTTCTACTTGATTCCTTGTCTTTGTAAGGAAAGAGGAGAATGGAGACAAGGTTTAATCACAATTCCGTCAGATTATCAACTTTTCAAGCGACTATGCTATGTCTTTAAGCTCCAAATGCAGATATTAAATATTATCACATGTAGCTATTTGGCTGGAAAATAAATAAATCCAAATGCAACATATCAGGGGAGCACTAGATTTGAAAAAGCTGAAATAAAAAACAGATCTAGTTAAATGGAAACAATGGTTGCCTGGTAGCTGCAGAGGGTCCTGGATGAAATGGATTATCCTTTCAATCAGGATCCAGGCCTGGACACAAATGGTATTGGTTACGCTTGTTGATGATCTCTGGCAAGAGCGGGATGGGGACAATGCAACTATCCTTGCTCTTCTTCACCTCTCAGCGGCTTTCAATACCATTGACTATGGTATCCTTTTGGGTCAGCTGTGAGGATTGGGGCCGGAAGATGCAGTTCTGTGCTGGTTCAGCTCCTTTCTCTTTGGCCATTCCCTATCCGTATTGATAGGGAATAAGAGGTCCAGCCCTCAGTGTGCTGCAGGGCTCGATGCTTTCTTTGCTCCTTTTCAACATCTATATGAAACCACTGCATGAGATCATCTGTCACCACAGGTTGAGGTATCTAGAGTATGTTTAACATCCAATATTTCCATTTTTGGGGACCCAAGTGATGCTGTGGCCACCCTCTCACTGTACCAGAAGGCTGTGGGGGGACAACAGGCTTTGACTGAACCCTGATCAAACCAAACAGCTTTGGGTACGGGAGACTTTGTTATCTTTGACTCTGGATGGGGTGGCACTGGCCCAAAAAAATCCAGTTCAGAACTTGGGGCCTCCAACCTTTGCAGCTTGGCAGCCCGGCGGGGAGGAGGGGGAAAGAGGACGATCAGACAGTGCAAATGGTGGGCTGGCATGCATGCACACGCAGCGTGTGTGTCTTGGTCCACGGCTCCATAAGTACAAATGTGTGTGTATGCTCTGACCTGCCACTCATGCAAGTTAAGCTGCATGTGTGTGTGTTCTCTGGCCTGCAGCCTGATTGCAAATAGGCCACGGCCCAGTAATGGGCTGCAGCCCAGGATTGGGGACCCCTGTTCTACTGGACTCACAACCCCTGCTTCAGGAGCAGGTGGCACTCATGGCTAGGAAAACCATTCTGTGTTGTGTGCCATTGCGACCCTTCCTGGATCAGGATTTCCTGTGCTCAGTTCCTGGTCATCTCACAGCTGGACTATTGCAATCTGCTCTACATAAGGCTAGCCTTGAAGAGCTTTCAGAAGCTACAGCTGGTGCAGGGTACAGCAGTGCGGGCAGTTTGGGAGGGCCCAAGAATGGCCCCTGTAACACTGCTGCTCCTCAAGCTGCGTTGGTTGCTAGTTTGCTTCTGGATACAATTCAAGGTGTTGGTGATCACCTTTAAAACCCTTTATGGTATGGGTCGATTATTTGGGGGACATGTCACCCCACTCTGATTGGCCCATCCCACTCATGGTTCCAGAGGAGGTATGCATCAGCCTGATTTTTTTGGCTGGCAGGGTCGGGATGGGTGGAGCTTCTTTGCTGTTGCTCCTGCCCTTGGAATATCTTGCCCCCAATGTGAGGTTGGCCCCAACTATCCTATCTTTTCGTAAGGGCCTGAAGACATGGCTCTGCCAGTTGGCTTTGGTTCCTAATGGGGAAACAGCATAGTGGAGGTGATTGATCGAGTAACAGATCCCACCTCCACCCATTCTCCCCCCACCCTTCCCATGTGACCTTTGATTTTAATGTTTGGTTTTAATTTATTTATATTTTACTGTATATGTATAGATCTATTTTAATGACTGCAAGACACCCAGAGTTGCCCTATTGTAAGATGGGTGGCCAATAAATTTTATCGATGGATGGGTGAATTAATAGCAATATAATTTTCTCCTCCTCTTAACTTAATCTGTTCTTTATTTCAGCTTTCCAAAATGATACAATTGACAGACAGATTAAAATAAGATATGAAGGAGCATTGGTTCCCCTTCTAAAGGGTATGGATTGTCCTCCAGTGTAACATATTTTACCTACAGGTAAGTATAATATGCACTCTCTATGCCCATCACAGAAAAAAATATTTTGCTTTGTTTTGTGCTTTGCTTTGTGGCCCAGTTAAGGTTATATTAGCCAGCTGAACAGAAATGAGACTTTAACAGCATCCTGACATCGTCCCCCTGCCAAAAAAAGCCAAACTTTCCCCACTACTTAGTCTTTTCATGACAGAGATTATGATACCTTTCTTTAATAATTATTATAGTACACATCACACTGCTAAAGGCATAGAAGTTACCGACAGTAAAATATTTGTCAACAATAATCAAATACCATAGAACCCATCACCCCCTGAGTTATCATTTAAGAATTAATTACTTACCAGACTCCTCAATGCTTTCAACAGTGACAGAGCTTTCGATGTACTGCCTTTATTGCAAAAGTTCTTAAAAATTCAGGGAGATATTCAACGATGGATTACCTTGAAAGCAGCCGATCTTGAACTACAGCGGCGTCAAACATCAAGAGTTGACCTCAGGAAATGCTTTACGCTATTTTGTATTCTGTCATAAAATATTTTATGATAATTTTTTTGTCATAAAGTATTTTATAGTTTGCCAAATTTCAAGTCCATGAGACTCAGAGGTCCCGGATTTGGGACACATCTATAAGTTAACCCATTTGAGGTATTTTGATTCAAAAATTGCTGCCCAGTGAGGCATCATTTTCACCAAAGGTTACAAGAACAGGAGCTTTAGTACTCCGGTATATGGATGAATTTAGCCAGGCAGCCATTATATTGGCAAATACTTTATTGTTCTGAACTGCCATCTCCTGGCAAAATTAAAATACTACATTATTTTCACACAGAAGAAAAAATTATCTACTTATTTTATATCACAAATTACACTAAATTCTTCCTTCAGATAATCTTTTCTCCTAATCACTTATTATTTTCCCCTGAGAAGATTTCAGTTTGTTTTTCAATTTAATTGTACAGCATATATGTTATATGAAAGGTTAAAAAATCTGAAGTGATTTATTTTGGTCTGATTTTTTTATATCTCTAAACCTTGAATTTTAACAAGGGTGTGTAAACTTTTTAATGTCCGTTATAAAAGTGTTTTGCCCCTCACTGCTTCTAAAATATTTTGTTAACTTTCCAGCTTAGCCTCTAAACCTGGGATTTCCTGGTAAACTCTCAAGGAACTACTAACTCTGCTTACCTTTTTCAAGATCATCCAAATCAAGGGGCATTTTAAAAAAATCAATAAAAATGATTAAAACTGAAAAATATGCCAAATTTGAAGACAAAGTTTACCACAAAATAACAGTGTTAAAATTATAAGACATTTAATCCTAATAATATAACAGTATTTCAGTAAATCAATGGAAAAAGGTTTTTTTATGACATTAAAAAACTTTAAAAAATAATAATATATTGCATGGGAAAAAAATACCTTTCAAGTCTAATTAAAACAAGTATTCAAGGAGCCAATTATATTTCTTTCATAAGATAGTTCTATAAATCTGGCCCATTCCTAAAAAGGCTCTGCCACTTTTAAGAGAATTTGAAGATGGAGCTTCTTATAAGGCAGTGATGGCTAACCTTTTTGCCATTGCGTGCCAGGAGCAGGGGGAGGGGTTTCACATGCACCCACACCCATAATTCTATGCACCCCGCCCCTATGCATGCACGTGCGACCCAGCCACCCACCCTCATGCTTCCCATGGTCCTGGCACCGGTAGGCCCCTTTTACTCTCTCACCAGGCTCTAGAGCCTTTCTAGGAGTCTGGGGAGGGCAAAAACAGCCTCCCCCACCCCGAGAGGCCTTCCAGAGGCCAGAAACAGCCTGTTTACCAATCCCACTGTCAACTGTCAACTTATTTTCCAAAGCACCAGTAGGCAAGACAAGAAACTGGTTGGTTGAGGATTCCGTCTATACTTCCGGCGCCTTTGGAAGCAAGTACTGCGAGCTCCGCGGCCCCGTTCCAAGCCCAATTGGAGGGCTCCAATTGGAGCCATAGCAAACCTGGAGGTGTGGTGAAGTAAAGGGGGACTGCCTTACAGGTTGAGGAGAGCTACATCTCTCTTCCCTGACTCGGAAAGCCCCCTCATCCAAAGACAAGGAGCAGTGGCAGCAAAAATGGCTGCCTTGAAGCTGGGAACAGTTAGAAAACCTAAGACAGTGCAGGAGTGAAGAGAGCAGTGAACAGAGATTGTGTTGCTGGGTGAGATGATTCGTTTTTCATTATAAACTACCCCCCCCCCCCCAAAAAAAAACTCTACAGAAGAGGCTCTAAAAATATTGTTTAAGCAGCAGAAGAAAATATTTTTAAGAGATTTAGGCTGAAAAGTAAATCGAGAGTGCCATCTAGTGACGAAAGGAAAAATGACTCTCAGACTCCTAAAAATACTTGACATTTGGTGGCTGTGATTTTTAGCTGTTTAATGTCGTATGCTCACTAGAGGTAAAAATAAGAAAGAAACTTTATAAAAGAGATTTTGGGAAGCTATAACAAAAGATTAAAACTACAGAGTACATTTAAAGAATTTGGAGAGTTTCTTGGACTATCAAAACATTGAGTAAATGTTGGAATGGGTTTATTTAAACAATCATCCCCGTTTTGAAAGAATTGGAGATTGAGTGAAATAAATATCTGCTGGAAAAAAGAAAGTACAGAAATTGGGGAGGAGAGTGCCATTTAACAAACCATACTTTTAGGGTTTTGGAACCTTTGAATTTGATTGAGGTGTGATTGTTTATTCTACTTGTATTGTTATTATGACTGGAGTTGAAGGAACAGCTGTGGAAATGAGAGGATTTCTCAATGAGATGACCTTGTTGTTTCAAGATATTACGAACTTAGTTGTTGGTATAGATCAGAAAATAGAAAACATTCTGCAAAGAACATGGAACAAAGACCAAACCACCCATGAACTGGTGGAAGCAACAGAAAGAATGTATGAAATGGATTATTTAAGCCAACAAATGGAACATGAACAGGGAAAAAATATGGATCAGAAAAATCAGCAAATAAAGCAACAGCACAATGAAGAGGATGAACAGATAAATGATAAGCAAAAGGAGTGGAAAGAACAGATGGATTGGTCACATCAACAAATGAACAAGGACTGGAGCAAAAAATAGGATTGACAAATCAGCAGACAAAGAAAGAAGGGTTGAAGAAACTAAAACAGATATATCAACAATTGGAGAGACAGAAAGATACCTTTGATAAGGAGATTGGGATATGGGCAGATAACTGGGAGAGTTGGGATTGTACTGGGAAGAAAGTTTAGATTGAATAAAAAAAGAGATAGATAAAGATAGAGATAAAGATGAGGAGTGTGGGAGGTGAACTAAAAAATGGATAAGAATTGAAGCACTAAAGAAGAGAAGAGATGATGGGTAGAAAAATTTCCCTTTAAATATTAAAGTAGCCTGATTATAAGCTAGGAGGCAGAAATAAAATTAGATAGGGGAAATATTAGAACATAAATTGTTTATAGAATGAATAAAAATAATAGAAAGATTAGAAGTTTACAGATGTTAGACATATTTCTTTTATGTTTAAATAATATGAGGATTACTATTTGATTAATGTGATAGAGATCATTAACAATGCTAATGAGAACTGGATCAATATAAATGATATCTAGTCAAATTTATTCATATATAATAGAGAAATGTTTAGATTGAACAAGAAAGATACAGATGAAGATAGAGACAACGATGAGGAATTAGGCAATTTTTGTTTATATATGTTTGAATAATATAATGAGGATTACTAAAATTTGGATAAATGTGATAGAGATTACTAACACTTATTGTGAATTGGATTAATATAAAAAATAGATAAGAAAAAAAGGGGAAAAGAGATGACATTAAACATTTTCCTTTTATGTTTGTTTAAATAATATAAAGGATTATATAAATTTGATAAATGCGATAGAGACTATTAACAATGTTAACATGAACTGGATCAATATGAATGATACCTAGTCAAATTTGTTTGTATATAATAGAGAAATGTCTAGACTGAACGCGAAAGACTTAGATGAAGATCAAGATAAAGAGGAGGAGTTAGGCATTTCTTGTTTACGTATGTTTGAACAATATAATGAAGATTATTTAAATTTGATAAATGGGATAAAGATTACTAATACTGATATTGTGAATTGGACTAATATGAATGATACTTAGAACCAACTCACACAATACAGATAATAGATTTTTTATTTAAAAAAAGAAACAATGATTGGAAACCAAGGAGAGAATCAACTTAGAACTAAGGAGAAATTTCCTAACAGTGAGAGCAATTAACCAATGGAATAACTTACTTTCATAAATTGTGGGTGTGGTCTCCATTTCATATCTATCAGAAACCACATTTGGAACCAAACTAAATAATGTCCTCTGAGGCTGCCTCAAATTAAGAAGTAATTCTATTATCTTAAAATAAAAATAAAACATTAGATATACTTGAAATGATAACACAAAGTTAGAGGATCTATGCTTGAAATTTAAAAAAATAAAAGAATCTGGGAACCTCTTAGATTTTTCTCTTAAAGGCAATAATATTACACATTTCCTCAAGAAAACATTAACCGAATTATCCAAACGTATTCAAATGAAGACAACAACTTTGAGGGACCTAACCACACTGTGTCTATATATGCTTGATTGGCAAGCACACTGTACTGATAGTGATGGTCATAATGGAAATGCAACCTTTTGACAAGCAAAGTCAATAGGGAAACCAAATCTGCTTAACCACTGTTAGTAACTTAACAACTGTGGCAAGAATGATCATCAAATGGGGCAAAACCCACTTAACCAATGTGTCACTTAACGATAGAAATTTTGGGATCAATTGTAGTCATAAGTCGAGGATTATCTATATAAGAGGGATTTTGTACATGATCAAACTAATCACCAAGGTGGATAAAAATCGATGGTTTTTTAAAATTTAAATAGAATTTTTTTACATTTTTATCAAATTTATTTTAATAAAATGCTTTTGGAGTAAAAATCTATCTAAAGATAGTTTTCTATTTAAGATACATTAATAATTTAGCTTATTTAACATGAAATGGAGCTTGGCTATGTAGCATGAGGCTGTATATTCTGCAATATTTACATTTTTGGTAAACTCATTCAATGAATCCAAGTTCTGCAAGCTAAATAGGATACCTTCATTTTGTTTGCAAATAATAATATTGAAGATTCTAACAAGCGAGAATGAGATATTTAAAGAGCACCTGTCATTTCAGATCCATCATGGCAGTGCCCATTAGCGGGCATCCACTCATCTGCTGCCCGCCACGTCCCTCACCTTCAGTAACGGGCTACAAATTTTTTAACAGCTGGTTCTCTGCCCTAATGACTGGTAGGGTGGGCATGGCTGGTGGGTGGGTGTTCTGGGTAGTCATGTGACTGGGTGGACGTGGCCAACTCAACATCACTCACGGCATGGTGGGACGGCACAGGCTGGCCGATGCTGCAGAGACAGGGCGATTCTATGTACCATTCTGAGCCCCTATCCTCCCTCCCTTGGGCTGACAAAATAAAAGCCCATCTAAAGATTGCGATTGCCTGCCAAGCCTGCCTGGCACATGCTGGCAAAAGGAGGCATGGAGGGAAAAAGAGAAGGGCTGACGGAAACGCCCCGTTTTCTGCTCCATTCGGCTGCCGGACCATGCTGGATCACGATGGGGAGGTGGGGGGAAAAAGGAAAAAGCAAAAAGCCCACTCGATCAATACGTACTCACCAGCACAATGGAGAATCTCTCTTCCAGCTCACTGGTTCAGACATTGGGAGCTTGAGGAGTAGATTGTGCGCCAGGACTTGCTGCTGCTCCAAACCCGGCTCTGGCTGCACAACTGAGCCCAAAATTTATGTTGCTAAGATGAGACATTTGTTAAGTAAGTTTTGCCCCATTTTACGATCTTTCCTGTCAAGGTTGTTAAATGAATCACTGCAATTATTAAGTTAGTAACATTAAGTTGATAAGTGAATCTGGCTTCCTCATTGATTTTGCTTGTCAGGAGGTCACAAAAGCTGATCACATGACCGTGGGATATTGCAACTGTCATAAATATGAACCAGTTGTCAAGTATCAGAATTTTGATCACATGACCGTAAGGATGCTGCAATGTTAATTTTCATAAATGTGAAAAATGGTCAAAGGTCACTTTTTTCAGTGCCATTGTAACTCTGAATGGTTACTAAATGAACTGTTGCAAATCGATGACTCTCTGTATAAATCCAACCAGTAATTATCTATGAACTGGAAAATGACTGCTAGCAGTTGACTTTGCTTAATAGTTAAATTAAGAGTTCAGTTGCTGAACACTCTGGATGTGGAGAAAAATGGGAGCTACACTATATAGATGACCCTACTGAGTATTTATTGTCCTGTTCCTCACTAGTTTAAAATTATATAACATATTAATAAAGCCGTGTAGGTTTGTATTTATTCTTAGTCATAAATTCATCTTTGTCATTTGTCAATGTCAGACAAATCTATTTTTTCACAATATTAATATGTCAGATTAAAAAATTAGATATCAATAAAGTCATATTGATGGCATATTAATAATAATCTTTATTGTCATTGTACATCATGTATACAACACAATTGGTTAATTTAATTAATTAATTAATATTAACATAAATTTAAATTGAAGTGGAAGAAGAAAGTACACAGACTGCATAGGCCCATGATGGCGAACCTATGGCACGTGTGCCACCTGTGGCACATGGAGCCCTATCTGTGGGCACATGAGCATTGTCCTAGCTCAGTTCCAGCACGCATGCGTGCGCCAGCCAGCTGATTTTTGGGCCATCCAGGCCCACCAGAAATCAGGAAACAGATCATTTCTGGCCTCCGGAGGGCCTCTGGGGGGTTGGAGAAGGCCATTTTTGCCTTTCCCAGGCTCCTAGAAAGCCGCTGGAGCCTGGGGAGGGTGAAAAATGGGCCTACCTGACCCACCGTGCCATTGTGTACCAAAAGCAGGAGGAGCGTAGGCAGTCAGGGCGCGTGCATGGGGGGCAGGGCGCATTGAATTATGGGTATGGGCAAGCATGCGTATGACCCCCCCCTGCGCTCCCCCCGCTTTAGGCACGCAATGGCAAAAGGTTGGCATAGGCCAACAATAGTAAGCAATAAGACTGAAATGTAAACCTATTTTAAACTAACTTGTGTGGTTTAATAATATCCTGGGAACCATAGCTTTAAAGGAGACACCGTCAAAAGCTCAATATCCATAATTTGTTTAATTATGTATATGTGTGTGTGTAAGGATGGGTGGTGAAATGGTACTTAAATATAAACTTAATGTAAGAAAAGTAACAACTGTCCCAGAACTCAGAAGACGGTATTATATCTGAGATGGAATGAAGGACAAGATAGGTAAAACTTTTAGAAGAGTAAGCATCAGGCTAGAATGGATTGTTTTTCAGTTTACAATCTCAACTCATGAGAAACAAGAATACCATCTATGTGTATAGTCTGAATGCCCCAGGATCATGCATTGACAAAGAAATTGCTGCCACATATGTTGTCCTGAAAGAGAAATGATCATTGGAATTGCTGAAAGATCTCACAAAAACAGAATACCGTATATACTCGAATATAAGCCGAGTTTTTCAGCACGTTTTTCAGGCTGAAAAAGCCCCCCTCGGCTTATATTCAAGTCACGAAAAAAAAAAGCCTTTTTAAAAGAAAACAAATGAGTAGACCCGTCTGCAAAAATAGAAAAAACAGCCCCTTTCAGCGTCAGTATAGGTTAATTACCATAAGTTGATTTGAAGAGCCTCCCAACACTCAGCTGATTTGCTCTCAGCTGTTTTACCGGGGCTCTGTTGCTAGCTAGCTGCAAAGAGGTAAATTGCTGGAGTATTTTCCCTCCCCCTCCCAGCTATGCTAAAAAAGAGAAACTGAAACTAAAGCAGGGTCTTTGCTGCAACGTGACAAAATGAGGCAGAGAGCGATTTCGTTTTCTTTTGCTTGCAACGTTGGAAAGGGAGATTTCTTTTTCCTCATCAAAAAAAGTAGGTGCAAACAATGGTAAATTCATGGCAAATGGCAAAAGAGGAGAGTTCAAGATTTTAAAACACAAAAGAAAAAGCTCTATTTAACTAGGGAATTGTAATAATTGAGATACTATTAATTGTATATTGTGTTGAAAGCAGAAATGGTTAAGTTGTGGTTTGGAAGAATATATGAGGGAAATGATTTGGTTTATTATTATTGGTAAATATAATTACCGGTAATTGATTTGTAAGAAATTGGATTGCATGGAAATAATTGGAATATTCATGTTCATATTGATTAATATACAAAAAAGGTAGTTATATAACTAATTGATTTATATTAAAATGTTGAATTTGTATTGAACAACTGTAATATTACATAATTAACCAATGTGAGGATGGATATAAAAATAGATGACAATGGGAAGGGGTATAATATAGAATAGAAGTGAAAAATTGAATTTGATTAAGATTAGAGATGAGGATGAAGGGTAATGTTGGTTTTTTTAAAAAAATAGATGAGGAATAAATATGGCAAAAAGGAAATATAGAAATTGTAAATTTAAGTGAAATGACTGAACACTGTTTAAATTTGTGAACCGGCCAAATACTCTGTTCAAAGAAAATACATTGTATGTTTGTATGTGTGTTTCTAATTATTGCTATTTATTCATATTTGTTCTCTTTTATTCTTTAAAGTTTAACAATTCATTCTTTATCTTAATATCTTTATATTTGTTTGGGGTTGGTTTTCTTCCCTTTCATCTTTTTTATTGTACAGCAATCTTTCTCCTCAAACTTACTACCTCTCTCTTTGAGGAAGGGGGGAGAAAGAGAATGAGTGAGAGTGGAGGAGAGAGAGAGAGAAAGAGGGGGAGAGAGAAAGAATGAGAAAGAGAGGGGGAGAGAGAAATAGTGATAAGATAGGGCAAAAATGTAAAATGTGAGGACAGTCGTAAGTTCGAGGACTGGTCACAAGTGCGAGGACCAGTCAAAAATTACTTTTTCAGCCCTCTGAGTAGTGCATATGCACAAAAGGACTACCCAGAGGGCTGAAAAAAGTTATTTCTGACAGGTCCTCGCACTTTTGACCGGTCTTCGCACTTATGACTGGTCATCATTTATGCCCATAGTAGCATTCTTAACAACCATGTCACTCATTTCACAGCTGCTTCTCTTCACCGTGGTGATAAGATAGGGCAAAAACATAAAATGTGAGGACAGTCGTAAGTTCGAGAACTGGTCACAAGTGCGAGGACCAGTCAAAAATTACTTTTTCAGCCCTCTGAGTAGTCCATATGCACAAAAGGACTACCCAGAGGGCTGAAAAAAGTGATTTCTGACAAGTCCTTGCACTTTTGACCAGTCTTTTTTTATTTTGAAATTTACCAGTGGCCGCTGCATTTCCTACCCCCGGCTTATACTCGAGTCAATAAGTTTTCCCAGTTTTTTGTGGTAAAATTGGGGGTCTCGGCTTATATTCAGGTCGGCTTATACTCGAGTATATACGGTACATTTTTCCAAACAAACAAATCCATTATTCAGTGATTTTGAGAGAATGCTCAAAATGCCCCCCTTTTCATGGAGTATTGGACAATCCACTGGTTAGAAACAGATGTTTAGTTTATATTTTTTTAAAAACCCATTATCATCTGAATACTTTTGCTTGACTCATTTGAAACTATTCTTCTCAAGAATATCTATAGTAAATTTGCAATTCTGCATTGGATAGAAGGCTCAACCTTGTGAGACAAATTGGACCTAATGATCTGGGAATAATTTTTCAACTCCATCTTTGTCCCTACTTATACTTCACTCACAGATGAAAGAAAACCTAACAGACACATTGCTTACCTGACTGCCAATAGCTTTATGTAACAGCTTCTTCCCATGACTGTCCAGGGTCTGCAAAATAGTTTTTGGAGTACAACAAAATTGTTAGCTATAGCAGTGATGGATAAATTAGGCTTTGCTGACCTTTGCACTGGGCCTACATTCATTGTTTTTTCATGCTTGTCAGGTTTTATCCTGAAATTTGTTCATTTCTTTCCCGCTATTTCATTGAATAAATCTGTTTTTCCCAAATTAGTGTAAGCTCTGAATTGAATATGTAGAATGTGCATATTTACGCCAAGTTTTAAAGAGCATTGGAGAACGTTCTTTGGTAAATATAAAAATTATATGAAAACATATTTGGAATGTTCAAATTTCAAATTTAATCAGGATTATAGAACAATAAAGAAAAGTTGTGCTACTTGGCTGATATTTATCTAGCAGTTCTCATAAGGAATGCAAAGCTCAGTAGCACCCCACAAAAAACAAATTTATGAATTAGGGGTCAAACCAGCAGGTTAATTTTGAAAACATTCCAAAATCTTGTTCTTCTTTTTAAAAATATGTATAAAAAAGAGTAAGCATTTTTTCCAACCCAAAGTTCTTACCACATCAACTGGTTTGAGCAAGGGGCATCCCTGACCCTCTGGGAGTCTTGAAAAAGATTTACTTCCAACATCTTTCAGCAGAGTAACCATTTCCTTCTTTAGCCTTCTTTCTTGCCTAACTTTGCAGCTACTGGATGTAACACAACTCACTTCTTTACTGAGAAAACTTTCAATACTTACGATAGATAGAAACAAAAAAGCAGAAATCAGGCGTAATTGCCATTTACTTTAGTAGGATGAGATGAAAGTGAATGGAACAGTTAATAGGAAGAACCATACCTTTAATAAATTATCTTTAGTGATTAATAACAAATAAAGTTGTTTCAGCTTGCTCACACATACAATGCAATTGCATGCCATGTATTTTACATAAAATAGAATCATGAAAGATAATCTAGTCCAACACACTCCAATGTGCAGGAAAATCAGTTAAAATGTTCTTGAGAGGTTACTGTCTTACCCCTTAAAAACCTTCAGACAGGCAAACCACAATTACCGTAGGTAGATCGTTCCACAATTGTGAGAAAGCTGTTCATTCTATTTAAGAGACTTAAATAATTGTACTTTGTGCCCTTGTGAAATTGTCTCTCTTTCTGCTTCTGAAGCCACAATAGCTTGAGGAACAAAAACCCAGCTCCTCTTCTGTTTGCTATAAAAAGCCCTATTGAACCATAAAGAGATTATGCAGGAATGAACCAATGTGTTTCAACCAGAAAACAAAATATGCCACCTTTGGGTACCATATTATTGGAACTGAATTTGAGAGAGAGAAAGAGAGACAAAGACAAAGAGGGACAGAGGTAAAAACCTTCTCAAATGCCATTATGTAACACACTTTCTTTCCTAGAAGTCCAACCTCTTCACCTTCAGTTGTATATATGCAATTCAACAAAAGGTAGACTTCAGCTCGGCATTCAATACCATCATTCCAGATATTCTTCTAACTAAACTAAATCAGCTAGCTGTGCCTTACCACACTTGTAAGTGGATCATAAGCTTCCTAACAGACAGGAAGCAGCAGGTGAAGTTAGGCAAAATCACATCAGATACCTGTACAATTAGCACAGCCCCCCTCCCCCCCCAGGCTGTGTGCTCTCTCCACTTCTCTTCTCTCTATATACCAATGACTGCACCTCAAAAGATCCCTCTGTTAAACTACTGAAGTTTGTAGATGATACAACAGTGATTGGTCTCATTCGAGACAATGATGAATCTGCACACAGACAGAAGGTTGAACCTTGTGATGCGACTGGAACAATCTTGAACTAAACACACTCAAAACCATAGAAATGATGGTAGACTTTAGGAGAAACCCTCCTATACCTCTTACAATACTAGACTGTTGTGGCCCGCCGGTGGCCAGCGGAGCTAACAGCAGAGTCGGACAGTGAGGAGGTTGGGGAGGAATATGGGCCAGTCCTGGGGGCTGGGAAAAGCTCAGACAAAGACTCTGCGTTGGAGGCAGAGAGGGAGCTAAACAGCAGTGAAGCAGATGAGCAGCTGGAGCCTGTTCCCACTGTGCGCATGCGCAGAGCTGCCAGAAGACAAGAACAACTCAGAAAGCAGGGTCGGCTTGGAAGTAAAGCCACACCTTGGAGATATTTGGACTCTCCCATAAGAAACAAATGGGGAGTGAATGGGGAGTGGGCTTTTGCAGGAAACAATTTGTTTGTTCTGTGACTCTGAGAGACTCTGTGCCAAGTTTTGACTTGTACTGCATTTGGAAACAAGTTATATGGCAGCTTGCCAAGCAAGATAAGGTGTGCTGATAAATATTCCTCTGAAAGACTGTTTGGACAGGCCTTGCTGACTGAAGGAAAGTAATTCACAGTTGTGTAAATAAAAGAGATTTTGCCGGGACCCTCCTTCCTGCTTTTTAAGGGAGATTAGGTCAGAACATAGAAAACACAGTATCAACAGTAGAGACCTTCAATTTTCTAGGTTCTATAATATCTCAAGACTTAAAATGGACACCTAACATCAAAAACATCATTAAAAAATCATCAAAAAACCCATCATTTCTGCTCTTCCACATACATTTGATAAACACCAGTTTGCATACAGTTTGCATACAGAAATAGATCTACAAAGAATGCTATAGCCATCACTCTTCACACTGCTCTGACTCATTTGGAACGGGGTGGGGGGGGGCTATGTGAGAATGCTTTTTGTAGATTTTAACTGTGCATTTAACACAATACTTCCACATAGACTAGTGTCTAAACTTATGGATCTTGGATTTTCTTATTCAATCTGCCTTTGGATTATGGATTTCCTGTCTGGTCGCTCTCAGAGGGTCAGATTAGGTAATCATATCTCTTCAGCCCTTATTCTTAACACTGGTACACCACAAAGTTTCGTGTTGAGTCCCTTATTCTATACTCTTTATGTGCATGACTGCATTCCCACTCACACTAGTAAAACTATTACTAAATTTGCAGATGATGATACAACAGTGGTGGGATTCATCTCCGGGAGGGGGGGGGGATGAGTCTGCCTATTGAGATGAGGTGGACCGGTTGCTTTCATGGTGTGGAGACAATAACTTGGTCCTTAACACCAATAAGATCAAGGAGCTTATAGTGGACTATAGAAGGAATAGATCAAACATCCAGTCATTGCTTATCAAAGGAGACCAAGTATAGCGAGTGGCCAATTTTAAGTTTCTGGGTATTATCATAAAAAAAGGACCTGACCTGGGGCGCTCACATTGCAGCACTGGTCAAAAAGGCCCAGCAGAGATTATACTACCTGAGACTTCTCAGGAAACAACAACTGAATGAAAAACTGCTGGTGACCTTCTACCGCTGCACCATAGAAAGTATTTTAACTTACTGCACTTGTGTATAGTTTGCCAATTGCACAGTGGCAGATAGGACAGCACTTCAGAGGGTTAAGATCATTGCCCAGAGGATCATTGGTTGACCTCTCCCCTCTTTGGAACAGCTTTATAGCTCCTGCTGCCTTAAGAAAGTTCAAAATATTCTTAAAGATCCATCTCATCCTGGGCATCCTTTTTTTGAACTTTTACCATCTGGTACAGGATAATAAAAACAAGGACAAATAGGCTGAAAAACAGCTTCTATCCCAGGGCAGTAACTATATTGAATTCTACTGTATAGTGTAATACTAATGGGGCCCCCCAAGGATGTGTGCTTTCTCCACTTCTGTTCTCTCTATATACCAATGACTGCATCTCAAACAATCCATCAGTTAAACTACTGAAGTTTGCAGGTGATACAACATTGATTGGTCTCATTCGAGACAACAATGAATCTGCATACAGACAGGAGGTTTAACAGCTAACCGGAACAATCTGGAACTGAACACACTCAAAACCGTAGAAAGGTGGTAGACTTTAGGAGAAACCCTCCCATACTACCACCTCTTACAATATTAGACAATCCAGTATCAGCAGTAGAGACCTTCAAATTTCTAGGTTCTATCATATCTCAAGACCTAAAATGGACACCTAACATCAAAAACGTCATCAGAAAAGCACAACAGAGAATGTTCTTTCTACTCCAACTCAGGAAGAACAAATTGTCCAAGGAGCTGCTGATACAATTCTATAGAGGAACTATTGAGTATGTCATCTGCACCTCTACAATTGTCTGGTTTGGTTCTGCAACCCAACAAGACAGACACAGACTTCAGAGGATAATTAGAAGTGCAGAAAAACCAACTACTACCAACCTGCCTTCCACTGAGTACCTGTATACTGCATGAGTCAAAAAGAGGGTTGTGAAAATATTTACAGATCCCTCGCATGCTGGACATAAATTGTTTCAACTTCTACCCTCAAAATGACGCTATAGAGCATTGTACACTAAGACAACTAGATACAAGAACAGTTTTTTCCCGAACACCATCACTCTGCTAAACAAATAATTCCCTCAACATTGTCAAACTATTCACTAAAGTTGCTATTGGTCTTCTCATCGTTCCTGTTGCCCATCTCCCACTTGTGACTGCATGACTGTTGCTTATATCCTTGTAATTTATATTGCTATTGTTTCCTAGTATGATTTGATTGCTTATTGTACCATATGACTTTCACTGTTGTGTCTTGTGATTCTTGACAAGTGTATCTTGTTTTTTTATGTACACTGAGAGCTTATGCATCAAAGACAAATTCCTTGTGTGTTCAATCACACTTGGCCAATAAAGAATTCTATTCTATTCTATAAAGAATTATATTCTATTCCAGTGCAATATCGGGTTTTCAATTCAATTGCATAGAATGTGAAGGCTGTGTGTATTTTATTTTTATAGTTATAATTTACATTGAAGACGGCATTTAATTTTGTTGTACAAGGTGCAATGACAATAAAGTAAAGTAAAGTAAAGTAAAGTAAAGTAAAGTAAAGTAAAGTAAAGTAAAGTAAAGTAAACTAAACTAAACTAAACTAAACTAAACTAAACTAAACTAAAAAAGCATAACAAAGAATGTTCTTTCTGCGCCAACTCAGAAAGCTCAGACTGCCCAAGGAGCTACTGATACAGTTCTACAGAGAAATTATTGGGTTTGTCATCTCTGTCAAAAACTGTCTGGTTTAGCTCCGCAACCAAACAAGACAGACACAGACTTCAACCGATAATTAGAACTGCAGAAAAAACAATTGCTATCAACCCGCCTTCCATTGAGGACCTGTATAATGCATGAGTCAAAAAGAGAGCTGTGAAAATATCCACAGATCCCTCACATCCTGAACATAAATTGTTTCAACTTCTACCCTCAAAACAATGTTATAGGGCATTGCACACCAGAACAATTAACACAAGGACAGGTTTTCCCCCCATGCCATCACTCTGCTAAACAACTAATTCCCACAACACTGTCAAACTATTTACTAAGACTGTATTACTATTATTCTTCTCCTCCTTCCTATTACCTATTTCATTTTCTATTTATGACTATAACTTTGTTGCTTGTATCTTTACAATTTATATTGTTTATTTAGTTTCCTAGTATGATTTATGCCGATTGCTTATTTAGTATCCTATGACTATCACTAATTGTTTTATCTTATGATTCATGATGATTACTACCCTGTTTCCCCCAAATAGGACATCCCCTGATAATAAGCCCAATCAGGCTTTTGAGCGCATGGCAATAAGGCCAAGTGCTTATTTCAGGGTTCAAAAAAATATAAGACAGGGTCTTATTTTTTGGGAAACATGGTATGATAATGATTTATCACTTATATATTTTATGTACACTGAGAGCTTATGCACCAAAGACAAATTCCTTGTTTGTCCAATCACACAATAATTCTATTCTATTCCTAAACTTACCCTGCACATGCAGCAGAGTTATAAAACTGTTTCTGCAGAATTAGCTCTAATTCAAACAGAAGTCCTAGAAATTGTTCTCTTTATGCCTAGCTACATTATGATGGCAGCTTTCCATTCCAAAAGACTTCAGTTAAGAAATAGGTCCATCATACTCACTCCTCCAAGTCATTTGGCTGTACTCATAACCTCATCATCTTTCCTTGTGCAGTTGATATAGTTGTTATGCTCATGGGCATCCAGTGAAGCTGAAAATTAAATGTGATATTATTCTTTACATAACATGAATTAGATTTAAAATAACTTAGTATCACTTTAAATGTATACTAATCAGCATACATTAAAATGAAATTTCATTGCACACAGCTCTCAAAAGGTCACTACCTCCAATATACACTACATAAACATGACAAATATATATAAATACATACATACATACATATATATATACATGCATACATACATACTTATGCATATACCCACATATATTATATGACACAAACAATACAATCTAATTCAGATGTACATGGTGAGAAAAATGAATCTTGCGAATTTACCAGATGGATGGCATAGGGAACAAAGCTGTTACAGAATCAGGTAGTCCAGCTAGAAATACTTTGAAACCTCCTCCCAGAAGGGAGCAACAGAAACAGACCATAAAGTGAGTGTGTGGGGTCTCTAATAATGCTTTGAGCTCCAAGCACATAGTGCTTATAAACAGTATCCTGAATATAGGAAGTGAGTTTCCTATAATCTTCTTGGCTGTCCTTACTACTCTCTGTATGTGATGACTTCGGCAACCAAAATAGACCTTGCCTGCTTTGAACAAATGTCACAGTGAGTTCTCATACATTGACCTAAGCTGCAAACTTCATTCTTGGTCCAGCACAATGTATTCATCCACTATAACTTAGCATTATCTGCAAACCACAAATTAACAACCAGAATTTTAAAAAATACAACAAAGTATTCTGGCTTGACATGATTTACAAAATCAGCTTAATCCTTGGAAATTATTAGATAGTAACAAAAAGGGTTAAATTGGTTAAATGGGAAAACTAGAATAAGCTTTTAATATCAACTGGTTCTGGGAAGCAAAAACAAAAGAAGAATGCCATTGCCCTTTGTTATATTTGTTGATTTTCGTTCATCATTAAACTGCTATAGTGGAAACAAGATATTAGACAAGAAGGCTTTTTGTTGTCATGAGTACACAAAACAGCTTCAGCCCAGCAAGCCACTGCCTGGAGAAATGGTAACATACATACAAATCAGGAATCTTGTCACATCCTAAAGAATATATCTATTTTAGCCATGACATAATCCTAGAGAGAGGGAATAAAATATAAATGCATTTATAATTGCTGTAAAGATCAGAATATAAAGTTGATGATACATGATGTTAAAAATTCCATTTATAGCATAAAGTCTAAAGAAAACCTATTACTGATAGATCATACACTCATTTAGTCTGTAAGTACAGTCGAGTAATTAGAAGCAAACAATCTCTTGGAAGGTGGTAATTAGGCGTTAACTCACGGAGTGGGGCGGAGGACACCAATATTTCAAGGAGTTTACGATAGCTCTGTCTAAACTGAAATTGGCAAAATGTGCTTGTCTCTCATCTTGCAAACAATTTAATTAAAAGGAAAAGGAAAACGCGTGGTAATAAGAAATCACTGATGCGTTTAACAACTTCATCAGAACACAAATTAAGCCATATTACTAACAGCAACCCAATTAGTCCTAACTTGTAAAAGAATATAAAGGGGAAAAATATTTTTATGTTATTGAAAAATTGAAAGCTTTGAACCAAGCTTTGAACGTTATTTACAAACAAGAGTCTTACTTACATATAAAAATTATTTTTCTCGGGTAAGCTTCACACCTAATTTAAAAATTCTGCCTCTATGATCTGTAGTAATTTTGGGAACTACGGTAGTCGGGAAGGTCCAAAATAGTTGGTATGGAAGTGGGTGAGGTTTGGAACATTGCAAAGGCACAAGGGAATCGCCGCGGAATAGGAAACTCGCTAGAGCTAGACGATGGAGGGGGAGCGGGGGAGGGAGGGAGAGAGAGAGAATTAAAAGCATGAAATTACTTCGCTAGAGAATCCTCGTCCTTAAATGTATTGTTTTTATTCCCTCTCTATGAAACTCCTGTGTTTTAAATAAAGTGATGGGAATAAATTCAACTGGTTAAAATCATAGCTAACTGGGTGACAAAATAACTGAGTTGGAAGGGTCTTTAGATGTCTTCTAGTCCAGCCCCTTGCTCAAGCAGGAGACCCTGTACCATTCCAGACAAGCGACTGTCCAATCTCTTCTTAAAAGCCTCCAGTGTTGAAGTACCCACAACTTCTGAAGACAGTCTCTCTCTTTCTCTTTCTCTTTCTCTTTCTCTTTCTCTTTCTCTTTCTCTTTCTCAGCCCAACCTGCCTCACAGAGATATTATGGGGAAAATAGGAGTAAGAAGGTGTGTTGAATATGTTTGCTGCCTTGAGTTCATTGTAAAAATAATAAAGGAGAGATTAAAATAAAATAAATATGGCACCCATTTTCCATTGATTTGTGATTATTTTATATGCAGAATCATAGTTTATCTCTTTGAGGATTATGAAGAGCACATGGTTCATTGATATTGGCTTGAGAATCAAGTCAACTACTCAATTTAGAAACCAAACTTTATTTAGAAGAGAAATAATATATGTACTAAATTTGTAAGTATCAATTTAAAAAGAGTATTGGGTTGTAAGGTGAAGTTCCTTGTGTGAAGCCCTGAAGAATTACTGCTAAAGTGCTACCTCAGTACTCAACTGTCTTAAAACTCATCGAATTTGGTACTCAATGCATTTTGACAAGATAATGCCGGTACTTGTCATTTGTTTGGTATTCAATATACAAACTGTCCGTGTCAGTTGCCTCTCGTGACTCATTACCTTTCCAGTCAAAACAAAAGGTGATGTGTTAGTCATACATTAGCTCTTGTCCTGTGCACATCCCCTTGCGGTCTTGTCTTAGCTTCTATTGTCATTTTGTGTATTTTGTGCTTTTTTTCCTCATCAGTATAGGTAAAGTATTTTATTGAAATATTCATTTTTATGTTTATTTCTTATCTTTTTACATATTGCCTTAAAAATGTGCATTGTCTTTGGTTTGGGAACGCATTAAATTTATTTACATTATTCCTTATGAGAAAAATTTGTTTGGTACTTATATTTAGTACTCACTGCGCCTCGTGGAACCAATTAACAATGAGTAAAGAGTACACTGTAGTCTGAATTTATAAAATAACTATAATGATTTGTGATAGCCAATGTGACAATCTTGTAACAGATTCTTTCATATGAACCAATGGTCTTCAGTCTTCACATACTTATGGAACCCTTCTCATTGTGAAAAATCAGTTTGCAATCCATTTAATAAATATCTTCTTTTTTTTTAATTTGATTTATATGCCGCTCTTCTCCGGAGGCTCGGGGCGGCTTACAATGCGTTAAGCCAGAGGTTCCCAATCGTTTTGGGTTCGCGGCTCCCATAGCAATCCGACTTGCAACTGCGCGGCTCCCATAAGCAATCCGACTTGCAACTGCGCATGCGCATTAGACGTTAGACCCAGCGGGCGGAATATTTCGCGGCGCCCTTATGACGATAGCGCGGCTCCCCAGGGAGCCGCGGCGCACAGTTTGGGAACCGCTGCGTTAAGCAATAACGCATCTTTCATGTAATACACTTCATTTGAACAAAATTGTTACAAAGTAATAATACATTTCCTATTATATAAAGAGAAACTGACATGTGGAACTCCTGGACGATTCCCATTAAATCCTGGAGTACTGTTTGAATACCACTGGTATAAACCAACACCCAACACTCGAATCAGAATACAGCTGGAAGGGACCTTGGAAATCTTCTACTCCAGCCCCCACTACTCAAGCAGGAGATCCTATACCATTTCAAACAAGTGACTGTCTTGTCTCTTCTTAAAAACCTCCAGCAAAACCTTCCATCTTAAAGCAAGCTGTTCCACTGGTTAATTGCCCTCTCTGTTAGGAAGTTTTTCGTTAATTCCAGGTTGCTTTTCTCCTTGATTATATTCCATCCATTGTTTCTTGTCCTATCCTCCGGTTTGGAAAATAAGTTGACCTCCTGCCCTTTTTGTGGCAACCTCTCAAATACTGGACTACTTCTATCATTCCCCACCCCCCAGTCCTTCTTTTCTCTAGACTAGCCAAACCCAAATCCTGCAACCATTCTTCATATGTTTTAGTCTGCAGGCCTTTAATCATCTTAGTTGCTCTTCTTTGCACTTTTTCCAAAGTCTCAACATCTT
Source organism: Ptyas mucosa (assembly GCA_012654045.1). Lineage (NCBI taxonomy): Eukaryota > Metazoa > Chordata > Lepidosauria > Squamata > Colubridae > Ptyas > Ptyas mucosa. Next base: position 2,168,472 of record WNWU01013599.1, read on the forward strand.
TTTTGTAATGTGACCAAAACTGGATGCAGCATTCCAGGTATGGTCTTACTAAGGCTTTATAAAGAGTACTAATACTTCACGTGATTTTGATTCTATGCCTCTGTTTATACAACCAAGGATTCTATTAGCTTTTTTGAATGTTACCACACACTGCTGACTTATGTTTTAAATCGGTTTTTTCAATTCCTTTATTACATGTATATTTCGTTCAACTGTACACCGCCCTGAGTCCTTCGGGAGTAGGGCGGTATATAAATTTAATAAATAAATAAATAAAATAAAATGTTTAAGTAATCTAGATTCCCATTAGATGGCAATTCCTATTCAGTCATAGATGATTCAATATTCGCCTGACTAGGTGGCTCAGTGACTCACTGAGTTTGTCAATCAGAAAGGTCAGCGGTTCGAATCCCTAGTACAGTTATCCTGCGTAAGTAGGATGTTGGACTAGATGATCTCCAAGGTACCTTCCAACTCTGTTATTGTTACTGTACTTGTACAGGATACACCAGTTATAAGAAGCACCAGATTTAAACTCTTTAGATAATATAAAAGCTTGACAGACTTGAATAATGGGCCCTATCCAACAAAATGAAATTTAATGTGGGGAAAAGCAAGGTTTTACATTTAGGGAAAAAAACCCAAAGGTACAAGTACAGATTAGGGGCACCCTTGCTGAAAAACAGGGAGGGAACTTTAAGTCCTAGTGGACGATCACTTAAATATGAGCCACCAATTGCGGCAGCAACCAAAAAAGTTAATGCAATCCCTGGTTACATAAACAGAGGCACAGAGTCAAGATCACGTGAAGTATTAATACCACTTTATAAAACCTTAGTAAGACCACACCTGGAATACTGCATGCAGTTTTGGTCACCACATTACAAAAAAGATGTTGAGACTCTAGAAAAAGTGCAGAGAAGAGCAACCAAGACGATTAGGGGACTGGAGGCTAAAACATATGAACGGTTGCAGGAACTGGGCATGGCTAGTCTAGTGAAGAGAAGGACTAGGGGTGACATGATAGCAGTGTTCCAATATTTGAGGGGTTGCCACAGAGAGGGGGGGGGTCAAGCTATTTTCCAAAGCACCTGAAGGCCAGACAAGGAATAATGGGATGGAAACTGAGCAAGGGGAGATTCAACCTGGAAATAAGGAGAAATTTTCTGACAGTGAGAGCAATCAACTCATGGAGCAGCTTGAATTCAGAAATTGTGGGCGCTTCATCACTGGAAGCTTTCAAGACGAGACTGGACTGCTATCTGTCAGAAATGGTGCAGGTAGGGTCTCCTGCTTGGGCGGGGGTGGGCGGGTGGACTAGATGACCTACAAGATCCCTTCCAACTCTGTTAATCGTACCACTTGCCGCTACTTCCTTTGACTTTTTGAGACCAAATTACCGCTAAATTAAATGGTTGCACTCATACTATTTTCTGTTGAGAGTTATCTCAGCTCACAAAGCTATTTTTTTTTTCGAAGCGTACATCTCCAATCCGTACACTTCGTTCGAACTTCCGCCGCCGGAGCACTGCGCATGTTTATTAATTCGCGGCTGCTACTTCGGACGGGTTATGACCCAAGATGGCGGCGCCCTGCGCTTTTGAGCCTTGGCTTGAGAGTCGTCTCGAGGCCCTTGGGTTAGATGGAGATGTGTACGGTGGATATATACGAGGCGTATTGAGGGAAGCGGAGTGCGATGCAGAGCGGCTGGAAGGGCTAGCAGGGGCCTTGGCTGCGGGGGAGCCGGTGAGAATGACGGCCAATTGGTCCTGACCGGCTTCCGTAGCTATTTTTTTTTCCGTCTCTCCCTCCTTCTCTCCCTCCCTCTCTCCCTTCCCCTCGTATGACACTATCAAAATGGATTTCGTATCTTTCCTGGCTTTTGGGATATATTTTATTCGTATGTATAAAATATATCCAAAGTGTGCATGAAGAATTCCAGGAACAGCTAGGTATTTAGGTGTATTGCACCGAGTGTAGTTTTAATTTTTATCTCTTCATTATTCACGTAAAGTATCTCGAGGTGATAAGTTATATTTTCAAATCTGGGTTCAAATTTTATTTATTGCTAGTGTTTACTGAATAGGTTTAATTAACAGTCTGTTTCTTATCAAACATCTTCATTCCTAACATTACAAGTAGGAGGTTCTACTCTTCTGATCACTAAATGATCAAGCTCTGTGATAAAGTTGGCATCAAGATCGTCAAGATTGTATTAAGTGTTTTGAAAAGTCTTAATGTAACTAAGTTTATTGTTGCAACCACAGGTCATACCTTATAATGTGCCATAAACTACAGTAGCAATAAAATAGTAAGATTGTAACAGTAATAAAAAGTATTAGATTTATAAAGGGTAGAGAAAATAAAACCAAGACTACAGCTAAGAATTTATGCATTTCTTTTTATGTTTAAGGGATAAGAGAACAAAAATAGCAATTTGGTCGCTGACAATTGGAAGCATATCTGCAAGAAAATAATTCATTTTTTTGGGATTGGAACTGTGTGAAAGTTATTTATTTATCAATCAAATTTAGAAACCAACCATCTCACTTTAAGAACCTGTTAGTCTTTTTGGTTGCCCCAAACTTTTTGAGTCTCTCATGTCTCAGGACTACAATTCAAGAATGTTTTCTTTTGCTTTCCACTAAAAAAAAAAGCCAATAACACACCAGCTTGTTTTGTGGCAATGCTGCAATCCTGTATCAATGTATTTCCATTTAATAAGTGGAACTTGCATTCATAGCTTACCATCTGCTTTTATGTAACTGTTTAAAAATACTTTTTTGTGACTCACAAAATTCTAAGTAACTCTCTTGTTCTGGTAGTCATATATTTATTTGTTCTATTGTTCTCCTGCTATAATTCAAATGATTCAGTTTTTATTAGGAAACTATTTAAATCGGTCCATAGTCTAAAATATAGAATTCTTTATAATTCTATGAACTGATTCCTTCACTAAATGATTAGGCTCTGTGATAAAGTTGCATCAACTATCATTAAGAGCTTCCCAATTACGACACACTTTCAACTAATAATTACACACATAATTATAAAAAAACTGCATAAATTTGCATCTTTAGTGGATTTCAGATTACAGAACATATAGAATTATATTTTTGTTTTAGATAAGATTTTCTTGATTCAGCTGAGTAATTTCTCTGTACTTTATCAGGATGAAAATGTTTTACAAGAAGTTTGTAAAGAAATAATTAAAAAATGGTCAGAGACCCAAGATGTTGAAATCAGTGAGAAGAAAGAAGGTATTAAATGGCATTCTTTGTGGTATTCAGGGTGTTGCATGGATTTGGATACTTTTGCATGATTTTTACTGAGAAAATTACTTGTCATCTCCTTTGTATTGTTTTTTCTAGTTCTGATTTCATGACATAGGCTTCTGTACTCAACTGTGCAGTCTCTTATTTTACATTTACTCGATTTCAATTTTTTTACATTGTTTTTATTTTTATGAAGTTTTATTTTGCTGGATTTTTTAATTTATTTCATCTGAGGCTGTAAATAAAGTTATTGTTATAATTTTGACTTTTTAAACATTGCATTCAAATTGGAGAAAATACTGACTACTGGAAAGCATAATGTTCATATGCAAGAAAAACAAAGACTTCTTGGTGGACTTGATAATTACTTATTCTTGCTTTCCTTCCCAGATGAGATTCAAGCCATCACAAATATAATTGAAAAGCAGGCACAAATTGTTGTGAAAGCTAAAGAAGTCTTGAAGGAGGATACACTTCAGAAAGCTGCTCTCCTGGCACAATATGCTGAAGTGACAGATGATGAAGAATATCCTTTCTCTGCTGCAAGTTCTGATAGTGTCTATTCTTTAGCTGGCTGATTCTGTGACTTGGGGCTGGGGTGAATTGTATTGTTTGGTTAGCTAGTTTTTTGTTAAACCTGCTCTGTGTTATAAATTTGGAGTAGAATGTATGCAAGAACTTTAAATGTAGGTCAGAGCAAAGATACTCCATAATGATTGGACAGGGATAATTAATAACCAACTGTGGTTTAACCAGAAAAGAAGAGTCTCATTATTCTACCATCTATTTAACAGATGTTAACTTTATGATTATGTCAAAAATAATGTTTGTATAACCATCACCCATCATATTATTGAAGTAAGGATGAAGTAAGTAGGAAGCTACTTCAAAATAATTTAAATGGCTTTAGCGTAGACTAAACACACTCACGTTGATAAGTTCTTTATTTTAGCCATGGTAGTTTGAGGTATAATTTTCTGTACTCATAAGAAATCTCTTGTTAATAGATATCAAGAACAAGTGGAGGTTGAAGATACCTATATTGCCATCCTTGATAGAAGAAAAACTACAGGCAAATATTTCTGATTATTTCATTAGGGGAATGGAAGATTACTTAATTATTTTTGAAGTATCTTACATAGGCATTTAGTACATTTGTCCGTATTCCCAATATTTTATTAACCTTAACTCAGTACACTGAAGTAAATGTACATGAAGATTTGGGAGCAGCAGCAATGCCTATTGCTTCTAACAAATGTATCCTTTGTACGATGTCCCTTGAAGGTAAATTTGGTCATTCATTCTTGAAATAATAATAGAGAAGCATATTGTGTCAATGGTATAAAATTTTAAAGAGTGTTGAGTCTAGAGGAGAATCTTGGGTAAAGAAGAATGGAATTTCCTTTTATTTCAGTTATTATAGTAAATATTTTCTTGTAAGTAAGATATTCAGACTTTCTTCAATGTCTTCCTGGTGGGTTAATTGATTAGGTACAGACCACGCAGCAGATGCAGCAGCTATTTTCTTGAAAATTTCTGTTGCATCTTCTACTTCATTAAATGTTTTTATTTTTCTTTATTTCTCTTCAGAATAAGCTTAATAAATTGAGGAATAGTTACATTTTCCTCACTGAGAAATGCAAGTCTGAATTGAGATTTGAATGCTAAATCTTATTTTCCATAGAACCATGTGGAATTGGTTTTTCTTCTATACTCTTGTTTCTGTGGCTTAAGGCTCTGTTGCAAGAATGTTTAGACAAAGTCAGAACTTTATGTGCTCAAAAGGTTTGTTCTCCTCAACTCTGTGCTTGTTAGCTTTATTCAAAAATACAAACCTGGAAGATGTTATGAATGCTCGTAAGCTGGAGAGAGAACATTTACGTGATGAATCCCAGCGAAAGAAAGAGCGGGACAAACTCCAGCGAGAGAAAGACAAGCTGACTAAACAAGAACGTAAGGAGAAAGAGAAGAAGAGGACACAAAAAGGCGAGAGGAAGCGGTAGCTAAGAACAGCTGCTGGACTTTCTTCCCCTCCATTATCTAAAAGATGGCACAGCATGCACGTTCAGTCAGAATGATCAAGCAGACAAGTTTTTTGAACATTTTTCTTTGTTTTTCCAAAGCCAGAAGCATGTACTTGGCAAGAGTTGCAGGAAGAGGGAATATTTTCTCTCTCATGATAAAAACTTTGATTTAAATTTTGTGTGTACAATTTTGCTGTCCAAGAATTTGGCTGAATTGTCATAGCCAAAATCTATAACCAAAGAACTGGTGACTTTTTGTTTTTTCTTGTCATTTTCTGCTCTTATTTAGTATTTTCTTGAAAACTGTAAAGTTAAGGAACTTCTATAATATTCAGTCTACCCAAAGGTTACTTATAGGTGATAGAATTGTTGAGGAAAAAGCCAGTTTGCTACATGTATTTGTCAAGAAGAGATAACATGCCATGATGAGTGTATAAGGTTGGATTTTGCGCGATGCTGTAAACATCTGACATCATATATGAGACAACATATTTCATGTGTTCAGGATTGGCCTAATAAATGCATATGTGACTTCAACAAAGCTGTACTGTTGCTACCTTAGGTAAAGCTCTATGAATTTAATTAGTATGTTACATCTTGCTCCATACATTCGTTATAATCTACCATACTTATCGCAGACTACTAAATTCAAGATGATTTCTATCGCTCTCTGATCCTTAATGTTTATAAGATATAATGATAATTTTTAGTAAATATCAGATAACTCTTCCATTTTAGAGGCAAAATAATTTAGAACAAGAAAAAAAATAGAGAAATAGAGAATAGTGTTTATAGCAGTGAAGTCCTGGCTTAAGTTTTGCTGTAATGCAGAAGCATGGTCACCTTAATTACATGGGGCGTAAAGTTATCGCCTTTGCTTTCCTCTTTATTCTAATAGATGCTCCCAAAGCATCTTCTTTTATCCTGCTGTTTATCCTATTATTGTTTCATAGTGTTAGTACAGCATCAACATTTCAGTACCAACATTTCAAGAACAGGAGAACATCAAGTAAAGGAAGGCTACATTAAATTGATTAATACTGTTATTTCAATAGTTCCATGTTCGAGATTTATTAAGGGTACAGCTATTGTGACATATATTGTTGGCATTGCTGTCAAATCATCTTTTCTTTACATTTGCAGTACTAAATAAGTTATATTTTCTTGCCATATTTACCAATGGTCATAAGGCATTATTAGTTGTTCTTTATACATAACCCCTCTCATAACTAATCCAGCTTGTTATTTGTGCCATTAGTTTACTAAACATAGTTATATTAACTTCCACATAACTCCAAATATTAACTTGGAATTTTATGAAGTGTTTCACTGCTCTGAGGAAGCAGTAGAGGAAGAGGTTTTGCAACAATTAGATTCAAAGGGTCATGATTAAAAAGGTATATTCTAGCACCTGATGTGAATGGAATGGAACAGAAACGGAAGAGTAGAGTGATACTTTATTAGCCAAGTGTGATTGACACACAGGGAATTTATCTCCAGTGCAACAGCTCTCAGTGTATATACAAACAACAAAGTAATATAGTCATAAGATACCATTAGGAGAACATAGTCATTGGTATGGAGAGAGCACAAAGCCCTGGAGAGCGCCACCTGCGCTATTTGAACAGGTATTACATGTGATTTTTACTGGCTTCACCTGCTTTCTATCCGTTGGAAAGCTTATAATTCATATACTGTGTTTTCCCAAAAATAAGACCATGTCTTATTTTGGGGGAAATGGTACATAAGTGGACAGGTGTAACTAGCTGAGTCAGTTTAGAATGAATTTCTGGGGTGGTGATTATATTGAATGCCAAGCTGAAGTCTGCAAAAAGGCCCTTGCATAGATCCTTGGGGATTCAAGATGTAAGATGTAGCACAGTGCCATATTAACAGCATCATCTGCCGATTTATTTGCTCGGTAGGCAAACTGCAAGGAAGTCTAGCAGCGGTTCTGTGATGATTTTTAGGTGGATCAGTACTAATCTTTCAAAGGTTTTCCTAAATACAGATGTCAGAGAAACCAGTCTGTAGTCACTCAGCTCCTTAATGGTTTCTTGGGCCCCAGATAATAGAGCGTTTGACGCAAGAAGGAATATAATACATCTCTAATGACTTATTATAGATGCAGGTGAAGATGGGGACCAATTGATCAGCACAACTCTCAAGTAAGAAAGAGTTACTCTGTCTGCAGTGGTCAAGGGACTGAGGATAAACATGGGAACTGTGCTGAAGTGTGTGTAGTGAGGATTAGTTCAATATGTATGATATTGGAAAGATTCAACCATTTGTTTATTTCCAGGCAGCATCAAATAAGAACAACAGTAGTTCCATTACAGAGGTGACTTTGAAGTGATCACAGCATCTAAGAATATTATTGTTAGCCAATTATTCTTTCTCAACCCAATTCAGTTTTTGCTATGGGAAAAATAGAGGGAATTGAGTATTGGGTATGTTCCCCACCTTGAGTTGTTTATAAAAATAATAAAGGTGGAAAAGTGTGAAATCAAAAATTGGTTACCACTGGTTCTTTGGGCATGGCTTGGTGGGATGGGTGGGTAATGTTATTGGGTGGGTGTGGCCATTTTTTTTTTTACTTTTAAAACCATTTTTTCTACAATCTCTTGGGGGGGAGAGGTTGTAAAAAAATGCTTTCAAAAGGCTCTTGACGATCCCAGCTGAGTTGCCTGATCGTCAGAGGCATTTTAAAGAAAAAGCCTCTGCCGATCAGGCAACTCAGCTGGGATCATGTAAAAAAATGCTTTTAAAAGCCTTCGACAATCTCAGCTGAGCCGTGCGATCATCAGAGGCTTTTTTTTTACTTTTAAAAGCATTTTTTC
>WNWU01013599.1:2180787-2209094 GCA_012654045.1 Ptyas mucosa
TTTGGGAAGGATTCCATGGATAAAAATCTTAAAGCAGAAAACAACTCAAGAAACTCAGAAAAATGAGATTATAAAAATCCAATCCAGCATAAGATCACTGAAAAAGAAAAATAAGAGATCCAAGAAAAAACCAGCATAGTTGCATAAAGACTCTCTGTTAAACTAAAAGACAAAAAGGACAAGTATAAAAAAATGGAAAGAGGGACCCATAACTAAAATAGAATACCAGGATATAGTCTGAATCTGCAAAGGTAAAGTCAGAAAAGCTAAAGAGTCAGAATGAGCTAAAACTTGCAACAAATGTCAAAAAAAAAATCAACATGCAAAAAGTAAGAAAAAAGTCAAGGAAACGATCAGTTCCTCAGTAGGATAAGGAGAAAATGATCACAGCAGAGAGAAAATGAAACTACTTAATTCATTCTTTGCATCTGTCTGCACACAAAAGAAAAAATAGTCTATTCTAGCAAAAGCAGAACCATAAAAGACAGACTAGGAATCCCAAAGTTGCTTTTTCAAGAGGCAACTGGACTTTTTTGTTTTTCTTTGAAGATGTTTAGCTTCTCATCCAAGAAGCTTCTTCAGCTCTGAAGCTGGATGACTGAAAATCTCTATAGATACAGACTAGGAATTAAAGTCAAAATAGACATGAAAATGATAATACAACTCTTGCCCACCCTAGATGAGATTAAATCATCAGGACCAGATGGATTACATCCCAGAATTCTGAAGTTGCTGGCAGACGTAAACATGGAACCATCAAACCAGGGTGAAATACTCCTGGTTCGGACCAGATCACCCGATCCGGTAGCGATGACAGCAGTTGGTTCGGAGAACCAGTAGCAAAAATCCCTGCGCCCCCCCCCTGCCCCAAGCCCAGCTGAACCGCGCGATCATCAGAGGCTTTTTTTTTACTTTTAAAAGCTTTTTTCTACAACCTCTTTGGCCGAAAAAATGCTTTTAAAAGTAATTTTAAAAAAGCCGCTGATGATTGCACAATTCAGCTGGGATTATCAGAGACTTTTCTAAGCATTTTTTTCTGCAACCTCTTCAGCCAAAGAGGTTGTAGAAAAAAAAATGCCTTTAAAAGCTTCTGGCGATCTCAACTGACTTGCCTGATCACCAGAGGCTTTTAAAAGCATTTTTTTTCTGCAACCTCTTAAGGTTGTAGAAAAAATGCTTTCAAAAGTAAAAAAAAAAAGTTGGCCATGCTCACCCAGTCACGTTACCCCACCACCACCACCAAGCCATGCCCACAGAACCGGTAGTAACCAATTTTAGATTTTACCCCTGCACTGAATCTTATATTTTAAAATGCCTGGAGCACTGGCGAACTATCAAAGGGCTGATATGGTTCCCATCTTTAGAAAAGGAGAGAAAAAACAAATACAGGAAACTACAGGCCTAGGAGCCTGACATCAATACCTGGGAAGATCCTGGAAAAGATCATCAAACAACAGATCTGTGAACACCTAGAAGCTAGCAAAACTATTACTAGAAGCCATATGGCTTTGTCAAAAACAGATCATGCCCAAATTTTATTGCATTCTTAGACAAAGTAACTAAATTAGTGGACCAGTGAAATGCTGTGGACATAGTATACATAGGTATTTGCCAAAGTAGGTCACAACCTACATCTTGGTAAGACAGAAAAATGTGAGATGGACAGCATCGCTACCAGATGGATATGTAACTGGCTGACAAACTGTACTCAACATGTAGCGCTTAATGGAACTAGAGCTACATAGAGGGAAATATGCAGTGGTACCCCAAGATTCTGTCCTAGGCCTAGTACTCTTCAATATCTTCATAGATAATTTAGATGAGGGAATAGAATTCATGAAATTTGCAGACAACATTTTAGAAGATAAGCTCAAGATCCAGGAAGATCTTAAACACTGGGTCCTATCCAGCAAAATTCAATTTGGTGATGAAAAAATGAAGCTGTTAGACTTAACCAAGAAAAACCAAATTCACAGGTACAAAGAGGTGGTACCAGAGTCAACAACAGTCATTTTGAAAGGTATCTAGGAGTCCTAGTGGACAACCATTTAAGTATGAGCTAGCAATGTGCTGCTGCTGCGAAAAAAAACCAATCAACAAAGGAATAGTATCAAGATCACATGAAGTATTAATACCGCTATATACTGCCTTAGTAAGATCACAGTTGAAATATTGTGGCCAGTTCTGGTCACCACGATACAAAAAAAGATATTGAGGCTGTAAAAAATGTATGGAGAAGAGGAACAAAGATGATTAGGGATCTGAAAGCTAAAACATATGATGTACAGTTGAGGGAACTCGGTATGTCTATTTCAATGAACAGAAGGATAGGTTGACATCATAGTAGTCTTCCAATATTTGAGGGGCTATCACAAAGAAGGGGACATCCTATTCTTTGAAGCACTTGAGGGCAAGACAACAAGTAACAGACTAAAACTTGTCAAAGAGAGATTCAATCCAGAAAATGAGAAATTTCCTGACAGAACAATTATCCATTGGAATGGCTTGCCTTCAGAAGTTGTAGAGTTCCATCCCTGGAAGTTTTTAAGAAGGGATTGGACAGCCACTTTTCCAAAATGGTGTAGGGCCGCCTGTTTGAGCAGGGGGTTGAACTAGAAGGCCTCAAAGGTCCCTTCCAACTCTGTTATTCTGTATTACCTCTGTCATCTTGACACCGGGGGCCTCCTTGTCTTTGCCGATGTGAAGCATTGACAATTTCATCCTTTCTGCGTGATTGTACAACATGTATTGCTTCCAAGTGCTTATCAAGAGCAGTACAGATATTAGCATGAAGGGGAGAACTTCGAAGACGTTCCATCTTTCCCAGCAGAGTCACAACCTATGAATATTAATAGACAGCAGTTTAAAAATCCGTCCTAATTGAAAATTATATTGAAGGCCTCACTATAAAACTACAATATGAAATTGCTTTTTAAATCTTTCAAAGAACTATATTTCTGTGGATCCAAGGCAATTGTCCTGTTTGTATTTGCCAAAGTACCCCATGCCATTTCACAAGTTTCTAAACTTAAGTGTTTCAAAACATTTTGTGTTTTTGAAAATTATATTGATAGAACAATATTTCAGGGGGCTTTTTTTTCTGATAACTACAATAATTAGATCATGATAAAGTTACTTATAACTGCAGGACCACTTACTCCAGCCAGTATTGGCCCAACCAGTTAAATCTATTAGGAATAATTGTTACAAATTCTTCACTTCTGGGAGGCTGGGGGAGGAACAGACTGAAGCAAGATGTCACTTCTCTATGGCAGCACAGAAATTGTGGAATAGCTTTCACAAAGTTGTTAGCTACCTAACAACTTCTTTGATTTTTTAAAACAAAAACAGTGAAAACCAAACTGATTCAGAAGCCTTTGCCCAATTTGATATTGCCATTTTTTGCTTTTTTTATTGTCTATTTTTATAGTATTTCTGTGGGTTTTGCTTAATGTATTAAGCAAATACATGTAGAAACTATTGTTTCTACTTATGGCTGTCAGGTTTTTAAATTCTCTCATGAATGTTCTAAAAGTATTTTTTTATTCTATATCCTTCGCCATAGTATAGTATAGTATTTTAGACTATAAGAAATATAGTGTAACTTGTTTCACTTATTTATTTCCTTGAATTGTTCTAATCTTAATAAACTTCAGATTCAGGATATGAAAATATTTGTTGAATTAAAATGTGCAAGCAGGTACTTTTTCATAGTTTTTGAAGGCATTACACCTTTTTTATATGGTGATACTTCCCTTCCCAACACATGCCCACTTCTATTTTCATCATTAACACAAGGTTTCCCAGGAGGAAAACCAGTAAGAGGGAGCAGGAATGCCAGCTTGTAGCAAGGAAAGTTGATAGAAACTGCATCCAGTCCTCCTTTCTTAAAACTGTCAGGACTGAAGATGGAACAAACTGTGTCGAACATCAAATGAATTCTATAAAATTCTATAAAATTATTTTGTGCAGCCATGTCTATTAGGAGTGACATTTCACTGCATGTAATTGTTAATCTTTCTTTTTGGCAGAAAGTTTGTGCCCATTTGGGAAAAGTAACAAAGCTGATAAAATATGACATTCAAAATTTAAATAACTCACTCTGGCTTGCTCTCGTAACTGATCCACAATTAAACGGTCAACTCTGGATGGATTTGATGTCAGTCTTGGTATAGGAGTGTTATTAGTGCTAGATACCTTCTTCCCAGGATAATTCTTGGCAAGGGCAGATTCAGTCTGAAAAGCGAATAAGTAATGTTATATTAAAACTAGTTATGATAAGAAGTATTTTCTACACTACACTGCAAATAGTGATATCAGCTCCAAGCATAGTTGCTGGATTCCAACTATTCACTAAAATAGCCAATACTAGAAAACACAGAAATTTTGATATTGAAGAAAACAAGATATTGGACACTGATATAAAGTTTATTTCTGGCATGGAAGAAACCAAAGAACAAAATTATGTAACTTGCAAATTATATAATCACATAGGCTAACTCAGCCTTCCATCCTTCTGAGGTCGGTAAAATGATAACCCAGATTGTTGGGGACAATATGCTGACATTGTAAACCAGAGAGTGTTGTAAAGAGTGTGGTATATAAATCTAAGTGCTATGTTGTGGCTGTATCTTCTAGTTTTCTACAGCCATACTTAAATTAGGAATTTATATGAGGATAGCATTAGGAAGAGAAAAAATTATTATCATTAGTAAATGATAAATTTAGTTGAAGCTGAAACTGTGGTTAACCTTAGATAGCTCCTTTATATCAAATCAGAAGGAACCTTCAGAATAAATGTGACATCACAGACTGACATGTGAATAAGAATGGATCTATGGCAAACTGCATCTACTAAAAGATGCTTTTTAAATACTATGAAATAGTAACTTATAATATTTAATGAAAATATATTCAGAAAGTTGCCATGCATATTTCCAATAAGGAGACATAAGAAGAAAATATGCTTAAGGTGACAGTCTTGGGAATAGTGCACGAACAAGGAAAGGTTAAAAAAAATTGCTATCATAGGACTTGCAATTTTGTTTATATTATCTTTAAACTAATTAGCCAGAAGAGTTAGCAGCTTTCTTACCCAGAGAACTGGGTTTAAATGGCACAAAAATGGAATCAGTAACACAAAATAAGATATATAGTTAATATTATTTTAATGCCTTGCAAACATCGAATTTGTAGTAATCTGTGAAATGAAAATCATTTGGACAGGAAGATGGGAGAATAATATAGTTGTATAAAAATTATATTAACAGGGAATGATGTTATTAAAATGTATAAGAATTTAGAAACCGAAAGGATGATCAGCTTGGAGAGTCTTTTAGTCAAATTAATGGCTGTTTACCTGTACTGAAGACAGTATCAGAGGTTCAATGAGAGGTCTTGAGAATAATATTTGTTTGTTTGTTTGTTAAATTTATTTTCTGCCTATCTTGCCATTACGGTACTCTAGGCATCTTAAAATAATCTGTAAAATCCCTGATCAAAATACAGTGTGTGCATCACAAGAGGATAAGAAGCATAGTTCCAAGCACTTGTGGATGGTAGGGATCTGACACCTTGTCAATATTCTCTCTCGAGATTAAAAAAAACCTAATGGTTTTTAAGTATTAATGTATTTTTATGATAGACATAGTAGAGACCATATAAAGCATATATTTAATATTTAACTTTAGTTCAAGTTCAAGCTTCAAGAAGGATGATTAATGGATTCTCCAGGTATGAGTAGAGACTTTTAGAGACTTAGTTACTATGGGTTATACAAATCTCAATCTGGGATCTCCCCTGAGAGATCCATATGGCCCAGATCCTATTAAGGTTTTGTAAAGATCTGAAGACCTAGCTCTTTTTTCAGGCTTTGGAGCAAGATAGCTAGATGAGCAACACTGGTGTTGGTGATGTGGTTTTTTGGGGGAATTATTGTTTAATTGAGACATTATGAGTTTGCACTTTTGTGATTTTTTAAAACTTTGTATGACACCCATTGTTTGAGATGGACAGATATACAAATTGTTTAAACAAACAGGTAGATAAATAAAATATAGAAAACACCTTGGGGCCCAGGGCAAATAAAAAAATAAGTCTTGGAACTCAAAATGATTGTTTTGATAAGAAAATCAGAGAAATATCTGTGCCATTACTATGGAAAAGTATTTTAAATCTCTGACAGATCAAAGGAAGACATGAAGTCTCCAGTTGAAGTCGTTATTTAATTGGAGGGTTTATGACCTGAAGCTGCAATAGCAAACTCATTCATGTATTTTACATCCAGGATGGACTCCTCCCTTTGGAGGATAACGAAGATCAGAGGCTCTAGAAATATTGAGTATCTTAAAATTCAACTGGCAAATTATTCAGTTTCTTGAAAGAGAAGGATTGGAATCCACATTACATAACATAGAGATATATTCTGATATCAGGTACCAAGGTTAATGTGAGTATCTATGATGACATAAGCTGCAACAGAAATAAGCATATTATGGACTTAGTTCTATCTTGATCTTCATAATTTGTGGTCTACCGACAAGAAAGCAATTTAGAAGAGGATGTTAATGAAGCCAAAACTGCTGTTTTATGGATTTTCTTGGAATTAGTATGTTTGAAAAGAACAGTTATAGAAGCAACTGCTAGGTGCACTTATTTAATACAATATACAGGTAGTCTTTGACTTAGGGACAATTGGGACCAGAATTTCAGCCATTAGGCAATACAGTCATTAAGCAATTCAATCATCATGTAACTGGACCCAAATTTACGACAATTTTTACCGTGATCGTTAATCAAATCACCATGATTGTTAAGCAAATCAAGTCAATCACATGAATCATATGGTCATTATATGAATCTGGTTTCACCCATTAATTTTACTTGTTGGATGTTGGCTGGGAAGTTCATAAATCATTACAACATGGCTGCAGGGTACTGCAACCATTGTATAGGTAGTCCTCATGACCTGTCACTTAGAAATTGTTCATAGTTACATCAACTTCCCAAAAGTTACTTATGATCTGTGTCAACTCGCAAAGCATTCCTGACCTGCTCTCGAGTTGCCATAGGTAGGGGGATGGGAAAACCAAGCCTCACAGCTGCATCGAGGAACTTGCATTTCAGTTAAAATAAAGCACATTCCAGCGGCAATGTCAAAGTCATTTCCAGGAGGACCCACAGTGGCCGGAAGAAGTGAGTTCTACAACCTGCAAAATCGCTGCGTTGGGAAATGTGACTGATGATACACCTTATGGGGAGACGGAAACAAGGTCAGAGCCAAGGTGCAAATTAAGTGAGGTCAGAGTTGGCTTCACTTGGAGCATGCCGACATGAAGCTCCTAATAAATAACTGGAATTCTTCTGAAGCTTGGCTTGAGGCTCATGATTTAATTACGGCATCGGTCGGAACTCTGACAATCTGGTTCCAAAGTTCCAACAGCTGTCCTCCTTCCAATCATGTGATCACATTTTAGGTGCTCGGCAACTGGCCCACATTTACCACTATTTGCAGCATCCCACTATCACAATTGTGATTTATGTTTTTGTCAGCATATACTTTTAGTTTTCAGCAAAATCACCGCATAGCGAACAAATGCCATTGTAATTTCAGTAACTAAATGAATTGTTGTACGTCAAAGACTACCTGTAGAAGAAGGGTAAATTGATAGTACATATTTATCATCTATAAGTAGTCCTCAATAGAAAACAATGTGTTTAGTGATCATTCAAAGTTATAGCAGCACTGAAAAAAATGACTTAAGACCATTTTTCACACTTATGACCATTGCAGCAACCCCATAATCCCATGATTTGGATGCTTGGCAACTTGCATGTACCTATGACAGTTGCAGTATCCCAAGACCATGTGACCACCTTTTGTGATTTTCTAACAAGCAAAGTCAATGGGGAAGCCAGATTCACTTAATAATCTAATTAATTTAACAACTGCAGTGATTCACTTAACAACTGTAGCAAGAAAGGTCCTAAAATGGGGCAAAATTCACTTAAGAACTGCTTAACTTAGCAACAGAAATTTTAGGCTCAATTGTCGTAAGTCAAGAACTACCTGTATTGAATTTTTGTTTCTCTCTATGGGATTCCTTTAGTGATGGCCTGACTTCAGGTACTCCTCAATTTACAAGTTCATTTAGTGACCATTCATAGTTACAATGGCACTGAAAAAAGTGATTTATAACAGTTTTTGACACTTATGACCCTTGTAGCAACCCCATGGAGGTGTGATTAAAATTCAGATGCTTGGCAACTGACTCACTGTTATGACAAGTGCATGTGATCACCTTTTGCAACTTTCTGACAAGCAAGGTCAATGGAGAAGCCAGATTCACTTAACTATTGTATTACTAACTTAACAACTGCAGTGATTCATTTAATAACGGTGGCAAGAAAGTTTTAAAATAGGGCAAAATTCACTTAACAAATGTCTCATTTAGCAACAGAAATTTTGGGCTCAATTAAGATCATAAGTCAAGAACTACCTGTATTGAATTTTTGGATGAAGGAAGTACTTGTGTTCTCAAGTGTAATACTTTATTCTTCCATACAAAAATAAGAATCTACTTTCATTTTATGAGGAAAAGAGGTAAATTTTGGAATACCACTGTTGGGAAGTCTTAGATGTGACTTCCCAAATAAGCCCACTGAATTCCTTTGAATTAATATTAGAGAAAACTTATACATGAGTGCTGTTCCTTGTCTTCTATTACTGTACCTATTAACAATTAATTTTTCCATTATTTTATACCTTAGGTTCTGTTTTATTTAGTATAGTAGAATGTGGATATTTGGAACTTCTATTAGCAGAAGTAATTTAAAAAGAAATTTAAAAATAAGACATATATTATTTGTAATAACTATTCTACTCTGCATAGATTTCTTACCTTTTTCCTTTCTTTTTCTAGAGCTCTCCACTGTTCATAACATTCTTCCAATCTAATATGAAGTTCACTGGCTGATCCACTTCGAGTTTTCACTGGTCTTTGAAATCCAAATGTTGGCATGAAGCCGGTGAAAGAACTGTCTCCATACATCATATCATTAAAATATGGGTACAAATGGCTTAAATCCTCATAGGAAAACAAATCATAGGAATCCATCAAAGGAATAACTGACGGTCCAAAAGCATGGTTGGATTTCAAAGGAAATCTATTTGAACTTAGCTGTTGGGCATTTGGGCTATGTCTCAAATCACCCATCATGAAATTATTTGAGAAACAAGAAACCTGGTTGCGATTTACACGGTTACTGACAATATTACTATCTCCACCTCCTTGCCTATGACTATTTAAATGGCCTTGAGACTCCAATATATCTTGGTAAGAATTTTGAGACAATCCATCTAAATGTTTTTGGCCTTCCTCAACTTCATAATGTCCAATCTGCGGTTTAACTTGAAAATTGTGCTTGTTCACATTTTCAATGATCCCATATTGCTGTGAATAGTTATCACAAAAACCGTTTGGTGGCTTAATTTTTTTGTCAATAATGGACTCAAAAAGGCTTTCTTCTACTTTATTTAATCCTTCTGTATGACTGGAAGAAGAAACCCTGTCTGCAGCACCACCATCTTTGAAATCAAAACTGGAAAATACTGTAGGTGCTTCTTGGCGATATTTCTGAAGCAACAAATTATTATTTAAAGTTACATTGGCTGATGATAGCTGAGAAAAATCATAAGAATGATTGGAACCTTTTGAACCTGTAGATAAATTACTCAATTTTATCAAGGTGCTTTGATTCCGAATAGGGACAGAAGAACTGTTTTTAGCTTGTATATTTATCCACGTTGGCCTCAGATTTGTGCTTGGTGAAGTAGTTACTGGGTTTGTTGCTAAAATATTCAGTGATTTGAAATAATCTGAATTTTCTGTGACATTTGCAAAATCACCACTTCCTGGAACAGCTATATGAGACTTCAGGGTAAAATCCGACTTTAAACCAAAGTCAGGGGTAAATGAATTTTCATTCACAAACTGTTTTTCTGATATGAGCCCTGTAGTCTTTTGAAATGTAAAACTCTGCTCTTCTGAGGATACATCTTCCATTTTCTTTGGGACTTGTTTATTTTGAAAAATTTTACTATAATTATCTGTATCTAACATTGGTAACTCAGGTGTTCCACTTGGTAATTTTTTACTCTCTTGAACACCATAATTTATGTTTTTATTTTGCTTTACTTTATTAAGATGAGAATAATCCAGGTATCTATAATAATCAGCACTTTCACCATACCTATTAAATTGTGAAAGAAACATTTCAGCTTTCTTTTGATGTTGTGAATCATGTCCCTTAGGACCTGTTTTTTCTCTTCCATAAGTGTAGGTATCTGCTCCTGATTCTTTTATTGCTTCTAAGAGATTGGTTTGTGGGGTAAAACATGTTTTCGCATAGGAATAGTCTTGAAATTGTGAGGCCTTTGCATTCTCATTGGACTGAACATTGTAACAGCTGAGATTATCATTCCTAGAAGGAAACAGCCATTGCTCATCAAGATCTATATTAGTAAGCTCATGGTAAAGGTCATCCACCTTCTGCTGCAAAGTTACATTACCAGTGTGCAGATACTGTTTTTCAGAAACTGGTAAAGATTCTCCGCCATAAAAAGCCTGTTGAGGAATGACTCCATCTATTGCTCTTTTTGTTTCAGACAACAAATCAGGATGCTCTGTAAATCGAGTAGTACTCACAGGCCATACAGATTTTAAACTGGAGGCACATGCTCTAGAAGAATGAAACATAAATAGTTTTGGCAATTCCTTATTAGGTTTTATACTTTATGCTTTTAGTTTTGATGTGTCCTATAATTAATGTACCCAGAGAACTATTAAAAGCTATTACAATTATAGTTTTAGAACAACATATATATTAAAGTAAAAATAAATATTTAAAAGGTAGTACGCTGATAATATGAGGAGGTTGCAAGTAACTGACATATATATTATTTAATGAATAAATTCAAGAAGATAGTATTTTGAAAAAGAACCAATATACTGTTTAATACAGGGGTCTCCAACCTTGGCAACTTTCAGACTTGTGGACTTCAACTCCCAGAATTCCTCAGCCAACTTTGCTGGTTTAAGACACTTACTAAACAGCTGAAATAGCTGAAAAAATACTTCGAAATTTTAATTTTAAAATAAGTATGCATCAAGGCTTTGCTAAAATAGGGACAGAAATTGCAACCTTTTACTATTAGAAATAGGTTAAAAGTGGCTATATATGATGAATGCTGCTTATAACACTGAGCATGAGAAAATGTTGTTCTATTCTAAATACAGTACTAACCCTTCAGTAAAATAGGGCTGTGATTTATCTTGTTCTTCCAAGATGTTAGACACAAGTCCATATAGATCTGTTTCACTGCCATAGTCATTTCTTTCTGTTTGAATCCTGAGGACAAATAAAGTATAGTGAATTGTTGCTTATCATCCAAATTCTATTATGTTTGGTCCTTTTAATTGTATAGTCTATACTTATGATATAATGAATTATCCAAAACTACAACCTATTTCACCAAGTTTCTTCTTACATAGCACAACTAAATTTTCTCTGTATTTCTTTGTCTGCTAGGAAACTCTGCTAGCTTCCTACAAGACAGCAACTGATAAAAATGTATTTCCCAGCCAAATCATGATCTGAATCACACATAATTTTATATCAATTCACATTTTAATACCATACAATTAAGAACTTCTATAATTCATATATATCCAAACTGTTATTGCTGGAGGAAATCTCAAATGATGTAACAATTTGTCAGCCTTGCAGTCATCTGATAATATGTAAATTTTACATTGACGAAATATATTTATTTTATAGTACTCTGCTAAGATGACAGCTGTTCAGCAGTGCAACTTGTGAAATTACAGAATACTGTATTGCCATATTTTATTGCTGTACTTATGTTAATACTTATTCAGAGCAAATACATCCACATTAAAAATATAAAACTGAGGTAATTTTCAAAAGCAAAAACAAGTGTCAGAGTTAAATAAAAAAACCCTCCAATATTCTATGGGTTGGAAAGGCCAAAACCACACCTTTTTTATAAATACAGTTAATAATGCCAGAATTTTCCCAAGAAAAATTCCAGAATTCAGGCTCTGATGATTTTATAATTTTACAATTATAAAATTTTATATAATTTTATAAAACTCAGACCATCAAAATCATTGCTTAAAAATTGTTGCCATCATTCCCTAAAGATTCACACCAACTCCTTTTGTAAAGATAGAAAATGCAAGAGATTCTTTTTCTCTTCAGTTGCCTTATCAGACTTTCTGTCATTTAGACTAATAAAATGATCAGCCAGAGTAGAATACAGTACAACATAAGGGGATATGGTGAAATATACAGTTGTAATTCTTAAATTATTATCTTGCTATTAGAAGAAGAGAGACATATGAAGGCTTTGATTTTTACATCTAATATTACTATATTTCTGTTTTAAAAAAGGGTAGATCAAAGGCAAATATGTTTACAGAATGGGATAGGATGATAAACATTATTCGGAGACTTTTAGTTTCTCTTTTGTCAGGTTTCTTTTTTCCTCATCATTCTTTTAAAAAAAACAAAATCCAGAGTTAGTACCAGGAGAGTATTTGAAATTTTATTCGTTCTATAAAAGTTAAACATATGCTATAAATTAGGGGCAAAAATAAAAATGCTCTGCGCAGAAAGATTGCTCTGCGCATTAGAAACAATTTAGAAAATTCCCAACGTATTATGTCTTATGCCAGAAAGCAAAATAAATTTCAAAGTTCATTTAATTCTAAAATCATATACCTGCTCTTTACATTAATTTGAGAATTTGGAGGTTGTTTATTATCATCTGCATAAGTGGACCATGGGACGTAGAAAAGAGAAGAGTCATTGTGGTTTAAACATTCAGAGGTTGTAGAAAGTGAAGTACTATAAGTCTGCCGTAAGTCTACATTCTCTTCATTCTGTATTTTAAAGAAGAAAAAAGATAACATACAAAGCAATATACAAAGCAGTACTTTTCTTAACTTACAAAATAAATTTTATAGTTAATTTCCAGTATTGAGGTTAAGCAGGTTATAAAGAGGAAAAGAACCATCAGACTTGTTTGCTTAATACTAGGAAGTTAGATTTATGCAAATACATGAAGCTAGACATTGTTACTCAATTCAATTTATTAACTAATTTCAAGGCAAAATTGTTTCATGATCTTACCAAGCCATAACAACTCACAATTCACATAACAAAATAATTCACATTTCAATAGATACTCAACATTTTACATTTTATAATTTCATGTTTTTAACAAACAACATCAAATTAGCTTATTTTCAAATTAATCCAAGCATTGGTAGAAATTTTTTTCAGAATTGTTCTTGGATTATATTAACTAATGTAAGCAGGAAAGAGAATATGAAGTACAACTGCCAGAGCATATAAAAAATTAAAAATGCAGTTTATTTGGATTTCACTTGTTAATAAAGCACTGAACATATATATCATTCTTTATAATTTATTCACTCTCAACTAAAAATGATTTCTGAATCCTCACACAATGTAAATCCATCCTCAAGCAAAAAGTAGTAAACTGGATGTCCAAATTGTCATAATATAGGAGTAATAAATATACCAAACAATGGAGTAATACATACAGCACTGCTGCTAGTTAAAAAGGAACATTTTCTGAAGTAATACAACAGTGTGATGCAGCTACCTATTATTTTTGTAATTATCTCATAGGTAACACTTTTAGGACTCTTTTTGAAAATCTAAGCATGTGTATGTGATTTATTGTATTTTCCAAGTAAAGAACCAAGATACAAGCCTTCCTTCAATTGCTGCCTTCAGTGGCAATCATTACATTAGACTACCTGAAGTGTTTCCATCCCAATCACCCATTATATATGTAACTGTTAAGACCTACTGCCTTTTTTTCTCATCGTTTCTCCCTGGTACTTTCCCTGAAGTCTCATGTCATTTAAACTGAAGGCAAAATGTTTCACTGCATCTGGGAACTTCTCTGGCTATCAAGTAGGGTAAAATATTTTAAAGTTTTTAATTAACGAATGATTAGATAGTCATGCAAATGAAATGTTAACATATATTAGTATGTATACAACAATTTCAAAAGGAAAATATCTTATATCAACAAACATCTCTGCTTCCTGGTCTCCCAATTTTATATTTATTTACTTCAATGTGCTATTGCTTCTTTTGGAAACCACCAAACTTTTGTATGTACCTATAACATCTCTTTTTTAAAAAACCATGGCAAGGTGAACCATGGCATGCTGAAAGTACCATTTCCAAGCACAGCACTGTATATATTTTTACCTATGTCTGTAGGCTCAGCAGATTCTACAAAGGCATCCCATAGAAAATAATAAAACAGAACAACAGTTTCAGCCCTATGCTTTGTCTGGAAGTTTATTAACCTAACCAGTAAAACAAATTATCAGTAAATCAAGATGATAGAGAATATCTGTATATACTCCTCTTATATATTTAGCATCTAAGTTGAGTATATACCTAGGAATGCTGAGTTTGAAGGTGAGCATGATTTTAAAGCTGGAAGAAGAAACATCAATAATTTGCTATGGTGATGACACTACTCTGACAGCTGAAAAATGCAAATGACCTGCAACATCTGGTCATGAAAGTCAAAGAATATGTAATAAAAAAATTACCATAATTACCAAAACTAAAATTATATATTTTAAAAATAATCTGCCTTGAATAGTCCTCCACAATGATAGACGGCAAGTAAATAACAAACTAATTCTGCCTTCTAGAGTCAACCATCAATAGAATTAGCAAGAAATATTCCCCAGACATGCACTTGGTAGAGTAACAATAAAGGTCTTGGAAAAGCTATTTGGATGCCATGTTCTATCTATACTTACAAAAATCCCTACTCACGGTCACTCATGCCCTAGTCACTTCTCGTCTTGACTATTGCAACACGCTCTACATGGGGCTGCCCTTGAAGAGCATCCGGAAGCTCCAGTTGGTGCAAAATGCAGCAACCTGCATGGTTTTGTGCAGACCTAAGTGTGCACATGTATCACCTCTCCAGCGGGAGATGCATTGGTTGCCAATTTGCTTCCGGGTGCAATTCAAGATGCTGGTTGTCATTTTTAAAGCCTTTCGTGGCTTGGGACTAGGTTATCTGAGGACCGTCTCTTGCCAGCCCGACCCACTAGAGCAGGGAGGCAAGGAATGTTGCGGGTCCCATACCCCAGATACACCTGATGGGACCCAGAAGGGCTTTCTCCATAGTGGCTCCCTCTCTGGAACATCATTTCCCCAGAGATTAGAATGGCCCCCGCTCTAACACTCTTCTGGAAGGCATTGAAGACCTGGTTCTGCCAGCAGGCCTGGAGAACCGAGAGCAAGATGGAGCCCATTAAATGGCTTCTGTGATATCTTGTCACCGGGGTGGGGGGGGGGGTATTATATTATTTTATTTTCTTCTATTAGTTTTATTTTTTATATATGTTTTTATATTCCTGTAAGCCGCCTTGAATAACCATGTGCGAATCTGCAGCAATATAAATTTTCTAAATAAATAAAATAAAAATAAAAATGGTCCTGCCAATTGTTTTCCCTGTGATAGACTATGGAACTGGGATTTGAAAAAGCAAGATAGTAAGGGTACCGATGCTATTGAATTTAAATGTCAAACAAGTCTATCCAAAATTTCCTTTTGAGGCATAAATAAGGGTCAAATTATTATATTAAATGATGATCTAGCTTTCTGGAGAATAGTGAGAAAAGTAGAATAAAAGAGAAGAGGGTGACCAACAGCAAGATGGGTGTATTCAATTAAACAGTGATATGTGTACCGCAAGAAAATCAAAGGACCAGGTCCCAACCAGATCAGGGAGAAAATTGTTAAAAGTGAAGAGCTGGTCATTAATAGTCAACAAGAGCAGAGCAGAGCAGAGCAGAGCAGAGCAGAGCAGAGCAGAGCAGAGCAGAGCAGAACAGAACAGAACAGAACAGAACAGAACAGAATTCTTTGTTGGCCAAGTGTGATTGGACACACAAGGAATTTGTTTTTGGTGCATGTGCTCTCAGTGTACATTATCATCATAGTCAGTAGTGAGGGCTAGAAGTAATATATTGTTTGCCCCTGGTAAATGATCTAAATGAATCTCTAGCCAGTTGCTTTTGGAAAATTCAAACCTGGGCATGAAATCAATAGACATGTAGAATAAATGGCCTCCAAATGTACCTGAATTAGAATTTTCAGCAGCCTTAATTAGCATGACACTTTGTAAGTATGCTGATTTGAAGTTCAGAAATATTTGGGTTCACAGTAGCAAGTTGGCACTGTTGCCTTGCTCTTGATCAGCCTTCACAGATAGATCACTTTATTCCACTTGACTGGAATAGGACTACTCACCACGGCCAACTCACCAGGGACAATTCAACAATTCAATTTAATTATTTAAAATATTTTTTAATTTATTTTTTGTCATTCAGATTTCATTTTGTCCTCCTTTGGCATCCTTTCCTTAATGATTCTATTCCACCGTTTCTTTGATATTAGTGTAATTCTTGTTCAGTGGCGAGTTGTCCCACGGTGAGTTGGCTATGGTGAGCTGTCCCACAGCAAGTTGGCTGTGGTAAGTTGTCTACACTTGTCCTCAACTTACATAATTAATTTAGTGACTGTTCAAAGTTACAACAGTACTGAAAAAAATGACTTATGACCATTTTTCACATATATATTTGTTGCAGGATCCTCATTGTCCCATGATCAAAATTCGGATCCTGGTAACTTGCATGTATTCATAATAGTTGCAGTGTCCTAGGATCATGTGATCCAGTGGTGGGTTGCTACTGGTTCACTCTGATTTGGGTGAACCAGTAGCAGCAGCGGCGGGAGGCTCCATCCACCCACCTGGACATAATCAAATACAATCTGCGCATGTGCAGAAGCTTCTGTGCATGCTCAGAAATGGAGCATGTGCAAATGAAGCAAGCACACGCTAGCAAACCAGTAACAAAGGTAAGTGAAGCCCGCTCCTGATGTGATAACTGTTTGCAACCTTCTGACAAGCAAAGTCCATGGGAAAGCCAGATTTTTAATAATTGTGTTACTAACTTAATTGCAGGATTCACTTAAAAACTGTCTTGCTTAGCAGTAGAAATTTTGGGCTCAGTTGTGGTCCTAAATTGAGGATACAGTAAATTCATTGTATTATATGGCCAAAGACCTGAAACACAAAATACAACCAAAAACTGCAACAAGATTACACAAAAACATCTGAGTTTGGAGTAACATCTTTCATGGGTCCACTGGATCCTGTGATCTCTTCATCATGCTAAACTACCACAGACAATAATATGTTCTTAATACATTTTTGCTGTTATAGCATTGTATTGGAAAGTAGCATATTTCTGAATTATGAAAATGACAGAAAAAAGTACTATTAAAAATGTTTATTCATTTTGGTATAAATACCATACTGGTTTGAAAGCAATTTAGTCAGGGCCTTAACAAGACCTAGATGAGCAATCACTTTGTAAGTCCCAACACCTCCGAGTTCCTGGGACAAATAACGCAAAGGTATTTTCCATTCAAATGGAGAAACAAATATATTGGCATACTTGTTCAAGTAGTGAAAATTTGGAGGCTTTTTTTAACTCGTTTTTATTCATAACTTATCAAGTATATTACACTGAATTCTCATTTAGTTTTTGTAGAAGCAAAAAAAACCCAAAACAACCCACACAGAAGAGCAAAACATAGAATAAAAAAAGCAAATTAAAGAAGATATGTAATTTGACCCATTCTTCCCTGTATCTTCTGAATCTCACAAGAGACTATATAGACAATCCTTTTTTTCTGATATAGAAGCATGGCAAGGATAGCTGAATAAACAATGTATAAACCATACTAAAATATCATTAACTTGTTTTGGGGCATGGGCTGCACATCTATTTTCATTGACCAAGAATCATAGGATGTTGAAATGATTCTTTAGAAACAGTAGAATATTCAAACTGTTACCTCTGCTTAAGGTTTTGGGACAGGATTTTTAAAAACATTTGTATGTTAAGCCTAACAAAATCTTGTCTTTTTTATTTCTCCCTGAAAATAAATGGAAAACTATCTATATTTATGCTTTGCTGAAAAAAATGGCATTGTTCTGCTATAAAAAACTTGCCAAAACAGGGTGCCATATATGATTGATGAGCTGCCCATACTGTTGGAGATTATTGTTATCACCCCAATATTGAACTCACTCATGAACTATTTCATAATGCATTTTAAATACAAAGTTTATTTTAAAGTCAATATAATAGGACTATATACTGTCATACAATGCTTCAATGTGGCTACTCACTAAAATGTTTTTGAAGTAAAACTATCTTTAAAAAAACTGATTGAACCTGCAATTTGTAGCAATCATAGAAGGAACTGCAACCTGTCATGATAACGTTATTGAACACATCCGTCAGTCTTCCACTGGATTCTGTACTATTCAAATAGCGGCTGGTACCTCTGAAAGCTACTTTAGGCTGGTATAAAACAATGAAAGTAGAAAGACAATTAATTCACATCTAAATTATTTGCTTTACATTTTTAAAAAATTGGGTAAGTACATTTCTATATGTTGACTTTCTGGGAAGCGACCTAATAAAAATATTGCTCTCCATTTTGTTTTACATTAAAGAATTATGTACAAAAAAGATTTGGAAAGAATTGCACAATAGTATCTGCATCTCCAACTTGGATGAATTCTGAGCCAAGATTTCTGAGTTTTAAAATTCAAAAGGTTTGATTAGTTAGCAAAATGAATAGCTAAAGTCTAGATTTTTATTCAAATGCCCACACATAACTGTAAATATAAATGAGCCAATCCAAAGGAAAAATTTAGATTCCTCCAGTGAGAACCGTTGGGCCATTTGGGAAAACACGACTGGAAAACCACTCGATTCCTTTTGCTAAATGCACGATTATTATTGATGTATAATTAATGATTGCACCCTTGCTTCATAGTGGTGTTTGGTTATTAGGTTTTACAACCTCATTTCCTCAAGTTTCTGTGGTTCCCCTTGCTTTCTAGTGTTTGCACATCCCATTTATTTTCCTTAGCTACATTTCCAATATCTTAAATATCTGCTGGCCTCCACTCTTCTAAATTCTCTACAGAGTTTGTACCCACTCCGTATTTTTCCTTCCTCTTGCCTCTTTCCCCTCATTATACCGCCCCTTTCAATTCCAGATGCCCCATGCCCCTTCTCTTCTCCTGCCTGTCCTTTGCCTGACCCCTCCGCTCCTGCTTCATACCTCAGCGTGCTATTCTATTGTTTAGCATTCTTCCTCACCCCCGTTCCCCCACCCCCTCACCTCCATCCCTTTCCCTACACAGCTTTAAGAACGCCTCTCACTCCCTTCCTTCAGGGAAACCTGGGGACAAAGAGAGACGTCGTGGAATCCCCGCCATGCCCAAGGGAAGCTGAGAGCGTCTCTCACAGCAGCCGGGGGAAGGAGAACAACCGTTACCACACCTGACAGGCTGGAGGAAGGGAGGGGGCGGGGGAGAGAAGGAAGCGACTTCCCAAGGGATCATCCCCTCCCCCACGCCCCCCACACACAGACCTCGTTCAGGCCTCCCCACAATTGGATGCCGTAGAAAAAAAGTCGACCAATAAGAAGCGGCATTCCCCGCCCCCTCCATATCCTTCCTTCCCCCGCATCTTCCTCGGCGGAGACCCACAGGGATAGGAAACTCGGGGATGTCATTGGAGGGCCCCTCTAAGTTTTCATCCTTCCTTCTGCTGAGCTCATGCCTGTAAGTGGACGCTGTTATCGTCAATGCTCCTCCAGAGAACCAATCAGATAGCCGAACACGGTACCGTCTTTGCCCAAATTTGGCCCCCTGGATAACTGCGCTGTAGTTATCGGTAGTGGTATTCCTGTTCTTTCTCCCCGCCCACTAGTCTTAGTGGGCGGGAACTTCTGGCACGCAGTTGGATGAGCTTCATCCTATCCAATGAGAAGCTGCTAAATGATATTAATTACCCGGAGATAAGCCAAGGCAGTTGAAATAAGTTTTAACTTTTTTTCCTGTCATACAAACACAAACTCAAGCTAAAAGAAAACTCGAGGGCTAGAAAGGAATAAAAATCACATATTAATATATTGCGTTTGAAACTAAGGGGGGGAAAGGAATTCCTCTCACTCCAGGAATGTTTAATTTCTCTAGTTCCCTGAGGAGGAAGGGGATTTATAGTGGGAAGTATTGTATTTCCTGGTCTCAGCTGATACTAATTATGAACCATGGAAAGCAAATCATAATTAAGTGTATAGTGGGGTCCCAGTGAAAATGTCACAATTTAAGTACAAAAATCCGGTTTAAATGTCTATGGAGATTCTTAGTTATCCAGGTCATGGTATACATAGGAGAATAAACTGATCAGAACTAGATTCAGCAATCCATCTGCATTTAAACGACACAGGTCACTCTTTTGAAGACAGCAAATTCCATATTTTGGACAAAGAGGATCGCTGGTTTGAAAGAGGGGTTAAAGAGGCTGTTTTATGTCAAAATTGAACAGCCCTCTGTCAACAGAGGGGAAGGAATATGACATAATCTATCTCCAATCTACAACACAGTCCTTTCAACAGTTGCAAAAGGGCTCCACACCCATTTGCGCCACTCAGGTGATCCTGATGACATAGATAAACCTCCAGGTGACCTTAAGGACTCACTAAAAGAATGCAAATGACCAGCTGTCTGCAAGGAGTATAAATCCTTCCATTCCCCACCATCCAGTCAGAGCTGAAGAAGCTTCTTGAATGAGGAGTGAAACGTCTTCAAAGAAAAACTAGAAAGTCCAGTTGCCTCTTGAAAAAACACCTTTGAGTTCAAACATTCCATTATGGTTTGCTTAACCAAAGTTTATTAACATTTGGCTATGTTCACACATACTTAGTCATGATTTGTGCTCATTGAACTCAACTGAGTTTCTAAAACAGCCTAAATGGAAACCATCTGTACTGTTTGGTATGTTGTGAAAAGAAGCTTAACTGGAAAATGAAAGGTGAAGGTCCCTACATTAAGTAGAACATTTGTTTTTATGTATTTTGTTATTTGAATTTAGGCAACTCTGATTTGTAATCATGGTGTATGGTTTAATATGCTGTGTGAAACCAGAACTTGCAGCTTTGTCAAACCATAACTGAATGCTATTAAAATATGTGCTGGAAATATCTGGAGAAGTGGCAAGTTTGTATAAGTGTTAGTACCATGCATTGACCATTTGAATCTTTGCATTTACATTTCTTAATTGTGTACAGTAATTTAAAATACCAGAGTTTAAGCTGATGGGCAGTGGGGCTGAATGTGGGAGCAACCATAGATTGTAAGATTCCCCCACCCCACCCCCAAGTATATTGTGAAGTTCCCAATACATGTGCAGAATAAAGGCAAAGATCTATACAGAGTGAACTTTTTACTATGACAAAAATTGAGACTCAGAAGTCATATCTGCAATATAGAAGGGAGCTATAAAGGAAAGTCTTTGATGAAAAGTTAAAATGCAGAATTTTTCACTTTATTCTGAAGTAATGTTGTTTAAATATTCATATATTCCAGGATTTCAGACAAAACACTTTTTTAAAAAAGTTTGAAAAGTATCAACATCAAAATGGTTATATTTGTGATTCTGCTTAGCATTTGAGACCATCCCCATGTTAGCTAGGTGCTTTCTCCTGATTTGAGGAACTTAAATTTAAAACTCAGAAATTCACATTGTGAATCCAGGTGGACCATAGATGGTGCTAGAAGCAAAAACATATTCTTAGACTTTTCTTTAAAAAATTTTTCCATTTTTTCTCAAGGAGTAGTTCTAGCATTTCATTAGGGGCTGGCTAATTATATCTATTTATGCCATTGTATAAAAAACCTTGTGAGTTCTAAAGCTGGATTGTAAATGAGACTCAATGTTATGTACACAGCTAACTGCTCCAAATCCTTTCTTCTTCATAGAATATTGCAGAATATTTTGCATAAGAATGAACCTGAACTTCATACTCTTGTAACAACAAAATAACTTTACAACAAAAGAAATTGTTAAAATCTAAATTCAAAAATGAAATAAAAGATAAATTAAAATAATATTTTAAAAATAGGAATCTTGATCAGCAATAATTCCTAAGAATACAGTTGAACTTTCCAGCGAAGTATTTTCCTTAGGGCCACAAAAGAATAGATTGTATCTTTTCCCAATCTTACTTCCCACCCCCACCCCCCCCCCCCCCCCCCAAATCTGCTACATGGAATGATTTTCTAATTTTTGTTTTCCCAGCAATTTTGTCCAGAGTAACAACTTGCTCTGCATAGTAAGGGATTGCATCGGAAGCAACAGATTTAAAACCTAGGATGTGGAGAAATATATTTTACTGGATCAAGCTGGAATTGTTTAGGATCACTGTATATAAGCTTGAGTTTGTAAGTAAATTACCATATATTGAAAACATGTATAATAGCAATGATTCATCATTACAAAAGGAAATGGGTGTCACAATGTGAGTGAAGCGGGATGGGATGATAGGTTAAAAGCTTTGTATAGAGTTCATTATGCCACTGTAATTTCTGTCTTGGCATTCTACTACCAATAGATCAGGAGAGCCTGTTTGGTATAGCGGTTAAAGCAGCAGGCTAGAAACCAGGTGACTAAGAGGCCTAGTCCCACCTTGAGCACAAACCCAGCTGGGAGACCTGGGGTGAGTCTTTGAGCTTTAGGACAGAAGCAGTGGCAAACCACTCCTGAAAAACCTTGTCAAATAAACAGCAGGGACTTGTCCAAGCAATCTTGGAGAATTGGATATATAATTGAACAGAAAGGGGAGAAAAGGTCACTTTTTTGTGGCAGTACTTGACTGATCCAATTGATCTTGAAAAAATTAAGATCTATTGATACTGAGATGGGAAACAAACAAACAAAATGCTCTGAATCTCGAACAAAATTTCTTCTCTCTTAATTCCAGTAATGGTACATGGTCTAATTCTTTTTCCCCTAACTTCTTACTAATAGCAAATTTTCACTTTGCTATTAATTTGTTTCATAACCCCAGTCAGTTGTTTTACAGAGCTTTCCATCTTCTTAACTACTTCTCCTCTTCTTTACAAGTTTTTCATCCATTCGCCTTTCAAAAGCTGTCAATTTAGTATTAAGTTGTTCAGACAACGTATTGCCTAAATCCTCACATATTTTCTGAAGCAAAGTTTGTGCTATTCTAGTTTCTGCAGGTTCTTCCAGCAATCCTCTCTTCTGTTCTTGCTGCTTTTCTGGTGTTTGTTCATTATACTATTGTAATCAAAAAGCATCTTAATTACAAGGGAAGAGTAAAAAGCAGGCTTCCCCCACCACTACCACTTTTTCTTTTCTGTTCTATCTGCCCTTAATACTTTAGCCTCAAATGGTACTCCATATTTACAGACTATGGTTCATCATAGTCATTGAACCATCAGCCTGGTTCAATACAGCTGAAAGGTGCAGAGGAAGGGTGCAGATTATGGGGGAAGGAATGATCAATTAATGAGCAAGTTCCATCTTTGTTTTCTTCTAATACACTTATTGATGTCAGAAGTAGTAATGTACAATTGGCAGAACCTGGTTTCCTTTCTCAGTTTAAATGGACCTGTGCAGGACAGGGCTAAAATCTTTCAAAAGACTAATTGGTAGTCCTATTTTCTTTAAACACATGTCTAACACATTTTCAATAAACATTAAACCTGTGGAGGACTTGAGATGCATTTCAAAAAGCATCAGCTAGAGTTACCTGTGGAGGTCCTATTCAGGGGTGGGTTCTACTTACCTTTACTACCAGTTTGCAGCAGGGCCGCACGCACGCGCTCTTCTGCACTAGCGCGGAAGCTACTGCGCATGCACAGAAGTGTTTTGATGATGAGGAGTTTCCAGAAGGGAGCGGCGTTCGGAAAATACCAGGCTCCGATGAGCCTGGCGAAACCCAGCCAGAGGCACTGTCACCCGGGGGGGGGGGGGGTCTTTGGATTGGATCTGTCCTGTAGGGACAGTGAAGAAGGAGAGGCAGCTCGGTAGCTACAGAGGAACAGGCAAGTTCCTCAGAAAGCCCGAGAAAACTTTTCGATCCAGCGATGGGAGGCGGCAATCAGTGCGAATCACCATGAAGCCAGAGCATCCGGAATAAACATTGTGCAGGAGTGAAGATTTGGACAGAGTACTGGTACCAGGTGGGTGATTGGCCAACTCACAGGTAATTTTAAAAAATTGGAAAATTTTAAAATTACCCCGGCATGGAAATAGCGGCTAAATAGCTGGAAAATGTGAGTACTGACATGATGGTGTCAAGTAAAGAGTGAGAACAGGCTGGAACAGTTGGTGAGGTGGTGTTGTGACCCACCAGCTGCCAGTGGAGCTGGCGGCAGACTCGGACGATGAGAAGGTTGGAGAGGAACGTGAGCCAGTTCTGGAATCTGGGAAAGACTCTGATGGATGCTCTGCATCGGACATACAGATAGAACCAGGCCATCTGACATTTCCCAGTCACCGGAGAGCAGCTGCCTTTGGAGGCTGATATGAGTGAGGAGGAAGAACATCTGGGGCCTCTTCCAGATGCACGTATGCACAGAGCGGTTAGAAGAGGTGAGTAATGGAGGACAAGGAATCGACTTGGGAAGCAAAGCACACGTGAACGCTAAGTGGCCCCTTCCTTGCTGGGGAATAAATAGAAGGAAAGGAGAGTGGTTGTCATAGGAGATAATTCGTATTTCTGAAGATTTTGCTCATTGTGTTTCGTGCCACAAAGTCTGCTTGCCACAACTTAATTTGAAGCCTTTTGGCTGGGAACTCACAGCCTTGGCAATTATCACAAGAAACTGATAAGGTCCATTACTGCAGTTAATTAATTGAAGGACTATTGCCTGGACTTTTTGATGGGTGATTCACAAGAGGTAAATAAAGAGGGTTTTTGCATGTTTCTTGCTTCTGCTAAGGCTGGGTCAGAACAGATAGTAGAAGGTAATGCAACTGATAAATTAAGGGTGGTGTAGCTGATTGGGTTGGAACTGGAGGATGGTGCATCAGTCATGTTTGCATGACAGATCAGTGGTGGGTTGCTACTGGTTCACCCCAGATCGGGCAAACCGGTAGTGGTAGGAGCTCCGCCTTCCCACCCGGACGTCTCTGCGCATGTGCAGAAGCGTCATAAGCATGCCCATGAGCAAACCGGTAGCAAACGAAATTGAAACCCACTACTGTGACAGATGTATGGTGAATTAACTGCTAAGAGTCTAGGGACATTGAGTACTAAAGCAAAGGAATCTGGAAGAAAATATGCATTACCAAGACCCACTGGGCATTTGGGGGTGGGATTCTCTTCTCAGAAATGTACCCACCTGAGTTTTGATTATGGCACCAATTGTGACCCCCAGGGCCGCAGTTATTCAAGAGACTGAAAGCTTTCTGAAGTATTGCCTACATATAGCCAATTGTGATTCGATTCCAGGGAACAAATGGAACTACTGTTACTATAACAATCTCCTTGCTATGTAGACCTTCTCTACCTGAACTGCTTGACTCCATATCTAGGTTGATATTGGTGTTCTTGAATAACTATATAACATTAAGCTTCTAGGTGCAATTCAAGGGTTGTTATATATAAAGCTCTTCATGATGCAGGGCTGGGTATTCATAGGACCATCTGTCTCGAATTGTGTAGCTGGCACGGCTGTTATTATTGCTAATTTCTGTTATTCTGTTATCGAGTTGCTCTCTATCTTCTTATTTACTTTTTTATTTGATAGTTTACATACTTGTTTTCATGTTTTTCCAATTAAAAGCAGGGGTGGGATTCAGCCAGTTCAGACCAGTTCGGGCAAAACAGTTGTTACGATTTTGTGCAGTTCGGAGAACTGGTAAATTGCAACACCAGTTGGCCCCGCCCCTTTCTGCCCAGTTACTCCTCATCTCGCCTGCCCGCCACACCATTGCTAACCTGACTTTACCCACCATTGCTGCCTGCCTTCCACCACGGCCCTGATCTCCTCCAGGTGAGCCTGCAAGCAAGCCCCGGTCGAGTTGACTCATAGGCCGGCCTAGGCTGCTGCTGCTATGCTGCCCCCATTCCCACATCCCTGGCCTGGCTACCTCTTTCACCACCACATCTCCATTACACGTGGCATGTGGCCTGGCTACCAATCTCCCCCCCCCCCCCCCCAAGTCCCTGGCCTTGCCTGGCTATTTCTGCCAGGCACCGTTAGCTCAACCACCACTGCCGCATCTCCATCATACATGGCGCCTGGCCTAGCTACCAATCTGCCCTACCCACATCCCTGGCTTTACCTGGCTAGCTCTGCTGGCCATTGTTAGCTCCGCCACTGCCGCAAGCCTGGTCAAGTTGATCTGGGGCCAGCAGGTCTAGTTGAGTTGGGGCTGGCAGGTGCTGCCGCTGCCACAAGCCCCGGCCGGTTGACTCAACTTGGCCAGCTTACCTGCCACCGCTGCCACTGCCAGGGAAAGCAAGCCCCGGTCGAGCTAGGCAGGCAGGCATGGCCCATCCCTGGTCTGCCTGCCTTCCCTACTCCCTTCCCTGTGGCCTTCCCAGCAGTCCCCATGGAAGCGAAATAATATTATTTCTTAAAAATTGCCTCCAGCTTACCTGCTGCCTTGCTTTGCATGGCCCAGGCCAACACCATCAGTCTGATCTGCCTACAAGCCTCCCAGAATCTGACTGCCTCGCACATGACCTGCCTGCCTTGGGTAAGTTGCTCTCTTTTTTTAAAAATAAGCAATTTTTTAAAAAAAATTTTTTTTAATTAAATTAATTTAAAAATTCACTATTTACATGGTATACAGTTGGGTACCGAAATGGTATAGGGTCTCCTGCTTGGGCAGGGTGGGGGTTGGACTAGACGACGTACAAGGTCCATTTGTTAATCTGTTAAAATAAGGAAAGGGGAGGAAATTGGAGCCTATACAGACTGACCTGGTGTCAGGACAGATAGGCCTCTCCCACCCCCCACCCCTTCAGACAGAGTCCACTTGACAGGTGGAAATTGGTCCAGGGAAGAAAAGCTTCCTGGATTATTTTAAAATAGCTGAAATTCAGATATTTTTTCTCTTCCCAAGTTTGGCTGTTGTTTTCGGGTATTTCAGAACATCCAGCTGGACACAACCCTACTTCATCGCCATGCACTACACATAAGGACTATTGGAAGTGCCAGAAAAAAGTGATTTATGACTGGTCCTCAAACTTATGACCGGTCCTCACATTTATTACTATCGCAGCATTCTTAATAACCATGTCATTCATTTCACAACTGCAGTGCTTCATTTCACCACGTGACAAGATAGGTCATAAAACGGGCGCAAAACTCACTTTGAACAAACATCTCACTTAAGCAACAGAAATTTTGGGCTCAGTTGTGGTCGTGAGTCGAGGACTAGCTGAGTTTCCCTACACACTTATGACCAGTCCTCACATTTACGATCGGTCCTTGCACTTATGCCCGTTGCAGCATCCTCACGCTCACATGATCAAAATTTGGCTGTTTGGCAATTGGCATGTATTTATGACCATTGCACTGTCCTGGGATCGTGTAATTGCCTTTTGTGACCGTCCCAGCAGGCTTTTTACAAGGGGGTGGGGGGCTTTGATCAGGAAGTTATTTGTCTTATTTTTACACACCCACTGGTGAGTGACCTGGCTTGGTACCAGTGGACAGCAGGAAATTGCAATCTGTTCAGAAAAATACCAATTGTTTTTTGTGGGTTTTTGCCCCTAATGGCAATAATAGTTCTGACATCGTTCTTACAGTTAATAACATTTTAAAAAAGGAATTTCATTCTTGGCCATGACAAGAATTTGCCCTCTTTGCTCCTGTTTCCGCTAACTGCAGCCTACTCCTTCAGGGCCGCCGAAGTTAATAATTCTGAGGTATCAAACAGTAATCCAATGGGATCATAAGTCGAGAACTATCTGTAATCAGTGGAAAGTGCTCCATCACTGGAGGGTTTCAAGAAGAGACTGGACAGCCATTTGTCTGAAATGGTATAAGGTTTCCTGCTTGAGCAGGGAGTTGGACTAGAAGACCTCTGAGTTCCTTACAACTCTGTTATTCTGTAATTCTGTAAGGGTCTCCTGCTTGAGCAGGGGGCTGGACTAGAAGACCAAAGGAATGAGCCCAGCAGTAGATCCAGAGTTGGAAGGGACCATGAAGGTCTTAGTCCAACCTCCTGCTCAGGCAGGAAACCCTATACCAGTGATGGCTAACCTTTTTGCCATCGCGTGCCAAAAGCTG
>WNWU01013599.1:2209194-2221221 GCA_012654045.1 Ptyas mucosa
AGGGTTTCCTGCCTGAGCAGGAAACCCTATACCAGTGATGGCTAACCTTTTTGCCATCGCGTGCCAAAAGCGGGGGTAGTGGGGGGGATTCCATGCGCGGGTGCCCACACCCATAATTCAATGTGCCCCGTCCCCCTACGCATGCCCACATGACCCCCCCACCCCGCTCTCCCCCCGCTTTTGGTATGTGATAGCACAGTGGGCCCTGTAGGCCCATTTTTTGCCCTCCCCAGGCTCCATAGCCTTTCTAGGAGCCTGGGGAAGGCGAAAACAGCCTTTCCCACCTCCCCGGAGGCCCTCCAGAGGCCCGGAAACAGACCGTTTCCCGACTTCCAGTGGGCCCGGAAGGCCTGAAAATCAGCTGGCCAGCACGCACATGCATGCTGGACTGAGGTAGGGCAACGCTCGCGTGCCCACTCCATGTGCCACCTGTGGCACTCATGCCATAGGTTCGCCATCATGGCCCTATACCATTTCAGACAATTTGTATTTGTACGTTACAAATTGTCCACAGCAATGGATGAAAACAGACTGTACAATGTTGGGTGAAAACAGATCCCTTCCGTTACCTGTAGTCCTCAATTTACAACCACAGTCGAGTACAAACTACATCATTGTTTTATATTTTTTTGCAGTAGCTTAACAGGATGAAAAGGCAACAGAGTTTGACCACTTTTTTCAGAAAGAAAACAAGATTGGAAACAAGATTGGAAGATCCAAAAGAGTCACAACAACCTCAACCACTCCAGTTTGGAGAAAGCAGCACGAGCACAGTAAGTACTTCTGGTAACTCAGACATTGCAGATAATCTCCCTGACTGCTGGACATTGCAGCAATACATCAACTTTAGGGAGAAGTATGATGGATTGGCAGTTTCCCAAAAAAAAAAGTTGGTTGCAAGTATTGTAAAAAAATTAACATTAGAGCAGCAGGAAAAACATAGCTAAGGAGTGGAAACATTTCAAAATAGAGGCTTCTGGGGAAAGTAAAGAGGTGCAACAGTTTTTTCCTCTCTTAGGAAAAAGATGAAAGAACACTTTTTATCCAAAGCTCACATCTTCTGCACAGAGAAGTTGAATCAGTGTAAGGAGGATGCAATTAGTAAAGGACTGGACAAGATGACAGAAAAGTATTTAAGTAGTACTTGTCGAGTATTCAATATAGTTTACAACCTGGCCCAAAGATCAAAACCATTTTCTGATGTAGAAGGTAAGATAGAATTGCAAATTAAAAATGGAGTATATCTGGGAATAGGATTGCATTCACGTAAAACTGCAGTGAAAATAGTTGATTTCATTGCAAAAGACATTAGAAAACAATTATTTACTAAAATTATTGAAAAAAATCTGAAAATATGTTTGATTATTGATGAAACCTCAATGATATCTTGCAAACCAGTTCTTATACTTTACTTAAAAGTTGAGGATTCAGTTAACTCACCAACAATTTTCCTTGAGCTAGTTGAATTGGAAAAACAAGATGTAGAGACAATATGTTCTTCAGTTATGGAAAGTTTTAAAAATGTTGGGTTTACTAAGAACTACCTACAAAAACATTTAACAGCATTTTACTTTGATGGTGCCAGCATTATGCTTGGGAGAAAATCTGGAGTGAGCACTAGAATAGCAAAAGAGTTTTCAAACATCATAATATGGCACAGCTTAAACCATTGTCTCCAACTTGTTTTAGATGACTCCATAAAGGAAATAAAGCAAGTAAATCATTTTAAAATATTTATTGATAAGATATATGCTATTTTTCATCAATCCAATTGTTGAAATGACCACACACAAATGTTGAAGATATATGTGGTGTTTTATTGCTTTACAAAGTGACATTATATAGTCACAAAAGTCTTCCAGCAACTAAAATATTTGGTTAACCATTACTGCTTGCTTAAGCACTTATAATATTTAGCTATAGTTAAAGTCTAACATACATCCCATTTCCTCTTGTCTTGCTCCTCTTATTTACAGATTTAGGGTCTTGTTTTCTAATGCCATTTCCTGGCCCCTACATGCATGTAACCTTCCTTATCTGAGGTTTGCCATCCAAGATAGGAAAATTCCTGCACGTATGCAGACTCCTACATCCAATAAGAACCAAACTGAACTTAATAAAATATCTGAAGAAATTGAAATTGACATCATAAAGATTGGTAGAGGTTTTTGGGCCAAGATGGGCTGCCTGTAGTTTAAGGTCAACCCTAGCTGTGTGGCATGCTTATCCAGTGCTACATCACTATTTTCATTCAAATCAAAAATACTTCGGTATGGGTGCCCATCTTGAAAATATACATTTTATGACTGATTTGGCATTGATGATTGATATTCTAGAAGAAATTTCTCTTCTTTCAAATGGACTGCAAGCAAGAACTACAGACATCATAAAGGCTGAAAAATTGGTGATAAGATCAATTAAATCATTTGAAATGCTTAGAAAGGAAAAGGGTGCATACGAACAAAAAGTTGCTGGATTGATTACTTCAGAAACCTTCAAAGATAAAATTAGTAGAAAATTTGTTAGCATTCCTCGGGAAAGACTTTTAGAAAGCATCATAACCAATTTAAAGAAAAGACTAATGGATTGTAAACATTTAAAAACAGGCAGCCATTCTCAAGACACGAATAAATTACAATTTCTAAATTTTTTGGAGCCAGATTACTGGAATATTGAAGAAATAGTAGTTCCATGGAAAGCAGCTAAAAAAGAATTGGATGCATTTAGTGACATTTTATTTACAAAATTAATATTACCGATTATAGGAATTTTATAGAAAATGTTTTGGAAGATTTGGAGAAATATGCAATTTCTGACAGTATTAAAAAAGCGAAAGCTACTGTCAGAACAATTGCTGTAAATTCAGCAGAAGCGGAAAGGGATTTTTCACAAATAAACATCATATGTTCAGAGAGCAGAAGTCACCTAACCGTTTCTAATATAACCGACTTAATAACCATTAATTTAATAGGCCTACCCCCAGGAATGGGACCCTATCCCTGTAGTTAAGAAATGGTTGAGAGCAAATCACAGTGCTGATGATGCTCACATGAAAGTGAAAAAAGGGGCAATTGAGGACACCAAAAAACTGCGATTTGGCAATACTTTAGATAAGTTTTATTGTTTTTTGTTAAGTATTTAGTAGTTTTTCATTAATATTTTAAAACTCTTGTAACAATCTAGTTTTGTGTACCTCTTTTATAATAAACTAATAATAAACTATCTTTTGATATATCTTTTTTTATGCTTAAAACTGTCATTAGGGCACAGAAGTGATGTCAATCAAGTTGGTCACTCCCACATGGTTACATGACCACCTAGCTGCGTCCACCCAGTCACATGACCACTTAGCCACGTCCACCATCATACTTCATCACTCCTTCTTGCATATGTGCAAGTTGACCAGGTCTTTTTTTAAATATAGACTAAGTGCTCTTCCAGAAGATTGCTAGACACATCTTTAAACATACAAATATTGTGGTATCCCAGGAAAACACTACTCTAGCATTATAAAATAATACCAGTAACAGATCACTTGCACAGATGAGTTCCAACCAAAGAGGACCTAATGACCAATAAGGAAGTTTCTTTGGGAGTTCTGACCTTTTGCCTTAATATCATTAGTCTGCTTCCTTTAAATGGATGCAATGTTATACAATGCTTAATTGATTTAGAACCATGAATAAAATTGCACTTCAGTCATCCAATTTATGGTAAGCATATAGCAAGTAATAACAAAAGGTCTTCTGTGACATGCAGAAGGAGATGGGAAAGTAAAGAAGAAGGATAGGGGAACCTGTACTTTTTGCTCCCC
Organism: Ptyas mucosa; assembly: GCA_012654045.1. Classification (NCBI taxonomy): domain Eukaryota; kingdom Metazoa; phylum Chordata; class Lepidosauria; order Squamata; family Colubridae; genus Ptyas; species Ptyas mucosa. The sequence continues at coordinate 2,213,009 of WNWU01013599.1, forward strand.
CCAATAGCTAGTCCATAGCCCTTTTTAATTCCCTTTGCCTATATCAAGAGAAGGGATTTGCACTTGATGTGTGAAATGCTTTTTTAAAAAATTGAATTCTTGGAAATCTCTAGAAACCTGCTGTGTCCAGACCACACTACACTTTCTATTTCTCTTTTTATCTATTGACTCATTTTCCTTTGAGTTTTATATTGGTCTTTTTCCCCCTCTTAGTGTTAATGTAATCTTGGGAATCTACAAGGATTTGAATAGGCCAGAAGAAATAGGAAAAAGATACTTAGCTGCAAAAGGAGGTCCAAAAAATTAATAACAAGATGGTATATCTATTATTTGGCTTATTGTGTGATGACCACTAGAAAAAGTTGTATTTAAGATACAGTATTGTGAAATCCAATTTTCAGCAGGTTTTGGATAGGTAATGAATCACATGCTAACATGTGCTGTCAAAGTGGCATGGAATGACTGTATTTTGGAATACTGCCTAATAGTAGCCTCATCCAAAGCAACATGGTAAAAGCCCAAAAAACTCAACTTTTAAATATCTACTTTAATATGCTTATGTACTGCTCTGAACATCCTGTTTGTTCAATCCTCCTAATTATTTATGCTTCAAGTGGTAAGAGCATATGCAAGAATGTACCTTCTTTGTAGTATTGGAGCAAATAGCTTGTAAAAACACCATATTTTCTTTATCGACAAACATCCTGTGTCCCATGAGAAGGCACACTGCTCCATTCACTCTAACTCAGAATGCACATAGACATCGGTGACATGTCTATGAAAAAGTAGGAGTAAATATTGGACAAAAGTTCAAGCATATGTTTTCCCAGGCTGCTGATTCACAATGCTTCAGTGTAGTCCCAGAATTACTTTGAATAAATTATTGAGGTCTTGGTCTAAGTCTTTTCCAGGATCTGGATTCCTGACTGCATAATAAAATTTGGGAATCAGCCATGGAGTCCTACCACAGACAGCAGATGTGTCTAATATCCATTACTTTATTTCAAACCTAGAAATATAGTTCTTCGGCTGAACCCTACTGGAAATTTTGCTTCCTTCCTTTAAAGCCTTTATTTACCCCTCCAGATGTACATATATAAGTTAGTTACAATTGCTCAATGTATGTTAATTTTGTCTTCCATGTCTATCTTTCCCAAGACAAAGATGTCTTGGGAGCAACAAAAATGATTAGGGAACTGGAGGCTAAAATATATGAAAAATGATTGCAGGATTGACTAATGGAAAAAAGGACTGGGGTGACATGATAGCAGGTTTCCCAATATCTAAGGGGCTATTACAAAGAAGCACTTTTCCAAAGCCCTTGAAGGCAGGATAAGAAGCAATGGATGGAAACTACGGTAATCAAGGAGAGATCCAACCCAGAAATAAAGGAAAATTTCCTAACAGTTAGAACAATTAACCAATGGAAAAGCTTGCCTTCAAAACTTGTGGGTGTTCCATTACTGGAGCTTTTTAAGAAGAGACTGGACGGATGTTTGTATGAAATGGTATAGGGTCTCCTGCTTGAGCAGGGGGTTGGACTAAAAGACCTCAAAGTTTCCTTTCAACTTAGTTATCCTGTTATTCTATTAAGACTGAGCATTGCTTTTAAAAATGTATTCCAGTAGTGAATTCTAATTAATGTAACCCCTATCTGAAATATGGGCATCTGCAATAAATATTCTAGGACACGGGTGGCGTGCAGTGGAACATATGATTGTAATTCTGGTGCAAAGTTTTCTTCTCATGCCAGTATTAATGTGTGAGAAGCACAGAAAGACAGAAATATGTAGGCCTTTCTTACAAAACAAGTAAGTGGCTGTATATACTGTATTTCAGTTTCTAGAAAGGATAAGAAGCTGGGAACTTGAATGGATGCTTTTGCCATCCATTTCTGTCACAAATTGCAGTCCACTCTAACAAAAAGTTATCTCACTATTTTGTCTAACCACTTTTCTGATCCAGGTCTCAAAAAAAAGTCTGCAACATATTGCTTTCTGTCCTTTTTTCCCATAACAAATGTTCTTCACATCACTTTCTGCTCCTTCCAGTGGCTATTAGTGTCCCAAACCCAGACACCACATGTGTCAATAAATTATACTATTCATGCACCATTGAAAATAACACTGTTACCGCATTGCATGTAAACAATATTGTAACAAAACTGGGAATTCAGGTCAGAAGATGCAATACTTGGCTAAGTGTAAAATAAGAAATTACAGCTCATACTTCTAGTGCAGTATTTCTCAACTTCAGTAAATTTATGAGACTGGCTGGGGAATTCTGGGAGTTAAAATCCACACATTTAACATTGCAGAGGTTGAAAAACACTGCATTTGAAAAATCACAATTTTTGTGGTAGGACTATGAAGATTGAGCAGAATCTCTCTACTCCACATTTGTTATAGAGAAGCAACGCAACTGCAGAAGCAAAACTGGATATGTTAATCCAGTTGCAGTGTGCTAGGCCACTTAAGCATTAGCTCCCGGCAATGCAGAATTACAGAAGCATGTAGATCAGAATGAATATAAAATTCAAAGTAATTTATCTGATTGTTCAATCATTAAATAATTGTTTTAAATTACATCTTCTCTACCTACATGGACTTGGTTTCTTCACATTTGTGTGGTATTTTAATTAATAAGGCTCTTGGTTAAGGTTTCTCATACTTCCACAACTTTTTTGTTTGTTTGTTTCTTTTAGCAGCCCTGTAATCCCTTGTATCAAGGTGGATTTGAGGCGACTGAATGGAGCTCAAGCAGTTACTGGCCGGATGTCCTTCGTGACACCCCTACTTCCACAACATATTACCCTTCAAATATGTTCTTCTTAGCTAGGAATCATGGCAGCTGAAGCTGCTTAATTTTTCCTTAATAGTAGGAATTAATCCTAGCATAGAAGATTTGTTCTGCTTGAGGCGAAGTTCTAAGCATTCTTGTTCAGACTTTATATTCAGAAGTAGTTTCATTCTGTCTAGTGGGAAGACAGATCTTGAAAGCATAACATAAAGTAATGTTGTACTTTCAAGAACAGTCTTCCCATAAAGCGGAATAAAACTACTTCTGCCACAAACATTTAAATGTCTTAGGCTGGTCTGGGTAGTATGTATATTCAAGATCACAGGATGGGGAGAGGGGCTTATCTGTTTTTATCTGTTTTCCAACTCTGGGCAGTGGACATCATGAGACAAATTAAATAGAATATTAAAGAGACCCAGATTGGAATTACAGAGATCATACAAAACAAATATTTTTTTAAAAATCCACCCAAACCACCAAAGCAAACATCTTAGAAGAAGCTTGCCCAACTACTCTAACCCAAGGTCTGGAGTAAAAGTCAGGTTTTAAGGACACATTTAAACAGCATCAGGATGGACACCATAGGAATCTTTGGGAAGACATCATTCCGGCATGTCCAGGTATTGTAGCAGAAAACGCTTTCTTCTGGGTCCATCAGGTGAACCGGAATGTTGATTCTTCCTGATTGTATAGGACAGGCAGAAATTATGAAGGAGAGAGAGTCTCCCAAGTAATCCAGCCATATGCTATGAAGGGCTTCATATATGATTGCAGCCAGAAGGTGATCGATAACCATTGTAGCTCATGAAGCATTATAAGAGCATATTATGGTATGCTCTTCACTCCCCATGCTTCTGGATGCTGGACCAAATATAGGTTCCAAGTTGATTTCAAGGATAAACACATAAAGAGTACATTATAATAGTCCATATATGAGGATAAAATAGAATGACTGATTATCATATGGTTCAGATATGGGTAAAACAGGCACACTATATGAATTTAGACAAAGACATTCCTGGTCACAACTGCTACCTACTCTTTGAGCAGGAACTGTTAAGTGCAGGAAGATCCCCCAAATTTCAGAATAGTCCCAGAGAGAGAGGTGCAGACTCATTCAGGTCTAAAGGTGGAATATATTCAAATCCAGGTGGTTCAAATACTTATAACCACTTTGTCTTGTCAAGGTTGAGTTTGAGCCTGTTCCTTCCCCCCCCCCTCCCATCTTGCACAGATTCCAGATACCAAGACAACACTTGGACAGCATCTTCTAGTCACTCAGGGTTGAGATGTACCACAGGAGATCATCAGCATAATATTGGTATCTGACCTCAAATTAATGGATGATATCACATAATTGTTAAATAGGAAGGGTGAGTGGGTCAAGCCCTGAAGCACTCCCCATGTCAAGAGTCTCTGACTTGATCTCTATCCCTCTGCCAGCAGCAACTCCATCTGACCACTGAAAAGGGAGAAACATCACAATATAGTACCATCTACGATTAATCCCCATATGAAGGGATTGAATGTCAGCATGATCGATGGCATCAAAAACCTCTTTAATTCTCAACAGTATTCTCAGCTACAAAATAGGGAGTATCCAGCAAAAGGTCTTTTAGGACAGAAATTATATGTAGAAGCAATGGGCCAGCAAACTCTATTATGTGTACTTTCTTGCAGCTGAGTTCAGGCTGCCAGTTTATCTGTACCTCTGCCTTTTGTCCATTGCTATTGACCTCTGCATTTGCAAGGTGATCATTTAGTTGTGTTGTGAACTTACACTGTGAGTTTGCTAACCCCAGAGTGTGAGCATCAGAGGTGGGTTTCAGCAGGTTCTGACCAGTTCTGGAGAACCGGTAGCAGAAATTTTGAGTAGTTCGGAGAACCGGTAGTAAAAATTCTGACTGGCCCCGCCCCCATCTATTCTCTGCCTCCCAAGTCCCAGCTGATTGGGAGGAAATGGGGATTTTGTAACATCCTTCCCCTGGAGTGGGGTGGGAATGAAGATTTTACAGTATCTTTCCCCTGCCACACCCACTAAGCCATGCCACACCCACCAAGCCACACCCACAGAACCAGTATTAAAAAAATTGAAACCCACCACTGGTGAGCATGGAAGATATATGCCCCCACCTCCATCTCCCAATAAAAGAAAAAGGAGGAACTAAGAAAGAAGAAATGATGAAACGCTATTGGTAGAACAAAGAAAAACTCTCAGTTCATGCTGTGGACTGGGAAGTAAGGGCAGGGCCCTTGAGACAAGCAGATGAAAGAAAATTCTTCTGGTGTGCCTTTAAAAGGCTTTTCTTGACATCTCAGTTTCTGAGAAATTCTTAAGTCAGGAAGGCAAAGGGGAAAGGGGATGCCCTTCTTATCAAAAAAGTAAACAGAGCTTGCTTGATTAATGTCTAGCAAGCACTGCTGGGTTATGATGTCTGTTTTCTTTCTCTCTCTCTCTCTCTTTTTTTAAACTTTCTGCCAAAATTACTGGCTTGCTTTATTTGTTTGCTCTAAAAGGTGTGCACCCTGCTTTCAAGCTGGAAAGTTTGCATTGATAAATATTTTCCTTAAAATCTCTTGCTTAATTGCTGCTAGACCTCACAAACATGTGAGAAAGGTGAAGCAAATATAAATTATTTTGATTTTTTTAACAGGACATAATATGCTAGTGAAGGATATTATAGATATCAGTCTATCCCTTCAAATCTAAGCTAATTAATCTTGCAAAACAGGCCACAACTATTTTTCAGCCCTAACCAATAACAATGTTAGCACTGGTTTTTGAGAATTAGAGTCTATCTCTTTCTTAATGGGGACTTCATGTTAAGGGGCAAAATGATTTTGAGGAGCAGATACAGGGAATGAAAAACAAGTAAAGGCTGATGCATTCTTGTTATCCTTTTGAGATTTCCAGAGACATTCAAGTTATGCCAATAGATGGAAACATACAGCACAGACATGTGTAATGTAGTTCACTTAATAGGATGAATGAGCTTTGCTATAATGCTTTATAAACCATGGTTACTGTTTAACTTGATCTATGATACTAATCATTTGTGGCTAATATTATAGAACTATTTAATTGAACTATGATTTAGTGCTGTGAATGCTATCAACTGTTGGAGATCAAATGCAAGACAAGACAAAACCTTTGATCTCATCTAACAAAACATGGTTAGCTCCCTTCAACCTGTACTCCAATCAGTACTTAGCTCCAGATTATGTAATTATGTAATTAAGTCATTGTACAACTCATTTTTAGACCACATGGATTTCAGTTAATGAGTATGGGTGAGCATATACAAAGTGTCTCCAGTTAACACTAATAATAGTTTGTTTATAAAATCTTTGGAAAAGTAGAAAAAATATTGGGAAGGGCAGTGGCTGGACCCTTTTTATATATGTAGTATGTATGTTTGTCTTATTATACTGCAAAACGTAACCAATCTATTATCATTTATTCAACAGCCACGATTATGACATACTGCTACGTAGCCCCAGATTTACCTTGTTTTAAGATGGGTGACAATAAATTTAATAAAATAAATAAATAATGAAATAAACTATTTGCAAACCCAGGCATTTCCAGTGGCCAGTATGTACCATTATGTATTATGGTCTTATTTTCACCAGAATGACACTGATAGATAATCCTACAAATAATGCAGCCTAAAGGAATGAGAAAGTTCAACAGAAGTGTTAACTCTAAGCAAATCTTCATCAAAGTCTGTCTTTAGTAATATCCAACATCATGTTAAAGTATGATCTATTTAGATACAATTGGTTGACTAAATGGTAGCTGGTTAGATTTACATATTGTACTAGGCTATCATAAAACATGGTTACAAAACCTAGTGACAGATCCACATACTTATATAAATCCCCGACTTACAATCACAACAAAATGCTCCATGACATAGGGCCTAGTTATCTTCAAGACCGCCTTCTGCTACCGATGACCTCCGATTGACCCGTGCACTCCCACAGAGAGGGCCTCCTCAGGGTGCCATCAGCCAAATAATGTAGGCTGGTGACCCACAGGGGGAAAGCCTTCTCTGTGGGGGCCCCTACCCTCTGGAATCAGCTGCCCCCAGAGATGAGGAGAATCCAAGACCTCGGTGCCTTCCGCCATGCTCTTAAAACCTATCTTTTCCAGCAAGCCGGGCTGGCTTAAAAATTTTTTAAATGTTTTAATTGGTTTGTCACCTTTTAAATTATGGGGCCAATTTATATATATATTTTAATTGTTTTTAATGTTTGTATTTTATGTTTTAACTCCCTGAGTCCTCAGGGAGAAGGGCGGTATATAAGTTTGAAATTAAATTAAATTAAATTAAATTAAATTAAATTAAATTAAATTAAATTAAATTAAATTAAATAAATTTGTTGCTAAGTGAGACAGTTAAGTGAGTTTTGTCCCATTTTTACAACATTCCTTGCCACAATTGTTAAGTGCAGTTATTAGGTTAATAACACAGTTATTAAGTGAATCTTCCCATTTGCTTATCAGAAGACCCACACAAGTTGCCAAGTATCTGAAATTTGATCACGTGACCATGGGGATGAAGCAATGGTCATAAGTGTGAAAAACGGTCATAGGTCACTTTTTTCTATGCCATTGCAACTTTGAACAGTCACTAAATGAACTACTGTAAGTCGGGGAACTACCTGTACTACTCTGAACAATAATATAATTTGCTTGGTTCCAGTTTAGCACAATGTGTACACCAAACTATTGAATTCTATTTCAGCCAAGGCTTAATCCTGAATGCACAATAGGGAAAAATTATGTATAATATAATACAATTTGTGAGCTTGACGCTATATATTTTAGAAATGAAGGAACATTTATACATTTCTTTCAGTTAGTATTTCAGTTTATATATATATATATTTAAAAAGGTTGAGATCTTCCTGCTCAAAAGTTGCTTGAAACCTCCAAGAAAGTTGATTTATCCACCGTTAATTTCTTAATTCAAATAGAGTTGTTCTTCTTAAAAAGCATTCAAATAAGAATAATAGGATTGCCTTCTGAATTCGTCCATTGAAGCATTTTGCTCCTTTAGTTCTTCCAGAGAGCCCTTTTCACCTTTATAGTTTTAACTATAAAGGTGAAAAGGTGTTGGTTACCGCCCTTAGAACGCTCCATGGCTTAGGACCTGGATATCTACGAGAGCACCTTCTGCCACCGAGAGCCTCCCACTGGCCAGTACACTCCCACAGAGAGGGGCTCCTCGGGGTACCGTCGGTCAAACAATGTCGACTGGCAACCCCCAGGGGGAGAGCCTTCTCTGTGGGAGCACCTGCCCTCTGGAACAAACTCCCCCCAGAGATATGGACGATTCCAGATTTACGTACTTTCCATCGGGCCCTCAAGACTTTTTTATTTCAACAAGCCAGGCTGGCCTAACTTC